>VXBQ01000415.1:1161349-1225473 GCA_013400175.1 Phainopepla nitens | reverse complement strand
GTCCCCTCAGCCGCCCCTCGGCGCGCACGCTCCGCGCGGTGCCCTGGGCTCCCGGCGAGGCCGCCGGCCCCAGGGGCCTGCCCGGGGCCGGGACACCCAGCCCTGCAGCTCCGCGCCGGGGGAACGTGCAGCGGGCGAGGAGCCCGGGCTGCCGCCTGTGCGGGCGCGGGGCTCCGGGAAGTGCCGGCCGGATGCACTGTCCAAACCGAAGGTATTGACCGAGGGAGGTGTTTCTGCCACGTACGGATCCCGCCCAAGGGTTTGCCCGCAGTACCGCATTGATTCGGGCGGCGGGGTGATACCAGTTGTGTACATTGCCAGCTAACTCTGGTGTATTTGATCCTACTCACAGGGCTTTTAAAGAGTTACTGCATTGTCTCTCACCTCCGGCAGTTTGTTAGTCTTCTGCGCAGCAGGTGACAAATACTAAGACAATGTTTGCTTAGGTCTGGAAACTGACAGAAGAAATGTACTTTAAATTTAATAACCTTAGTGTCATGGATTTTTTTTAACTTTGTGTAAAATATTCATTTACAAAGAAGAATTTATTAATAAAATTTTTGTTAGTTAAATAGAAAAAGCTTACTTGAAATACAAATATGTATGCATATGTATGTTAGTCTTCTGTAACAAAAAGAGCTCCTTTGTTTAAAAGATTACAAATTGCATTGATCAATTCAGTCTTGACTAGAGGCAGTGGTACACTGCTGAGCTACCAGACTTGGAGCCTGAGACAAAGCAGCCAACTTACAGGGTTTGGTTTCCTTTTTTAGCCAGGTTTGCTCAATGGCCTGGTCAGTTTGGCATCTGCTGCTGTCATCTTGAGGCTTCTCAATAACAGAGCAAAGTAAAAATTAAGTTAGTTACCGAGAGTCTGAATTGCTATTTTTGTTGCACTGTGGGAAGGAGCAGAAGACCAGTTTTCCTCCTCCTCATAACTGCTATTGCCACTTAACTTGTCCCTTTTTTGGGGTGGGGTAATACCAGAGAAGCCCAGATATCTTGAGCCCTGTCAAAATAGGAACAAGATAAAATTGCCCTCTCTGTGACATTTCCCAGTGTCTGTGGTTCTAGGTGACACACAGTGTTGCTTTGAGGTAATTTTTTTCTTTTTGCTTTGCCCGAGTTTGCTGCCTGGTTTGCCTGTTCCAAGAGCTGTTATGTAGTCCAAGCTTTTCCCTCTTTTGGAATCATTGTAGAATCATGTTCATGATATGAAATGCTGATCAGCTGCCTGCCAACACTTAGGAGTTTCTCGTCCTAATCTGCTCATTGTTGTGCCTGTCTTCTACAAGATCTGAAAGTGCCTCAAGTTTCTAAACTATAAAGTGCTGGATTTTTTTTCAGTCATGTAAAGCATGGATTTATTCACTTGCTGTCTGTCTTTCTGTTGTCTGATTTTCCCTAAGACTCACTGAGATCATGTGCCATAGGAAATAGTTCTGCTTACAAACAGAGAATCAGATCACAAAACCACTGACAGTGATTTAGCCGTTAAGTTCTAGCATCAAGTGACTAAATACAGTGGACTAATATTGTTCAGCAGTGAAATCTATCTGGAAAAGAGATGCTGAAGTGGGGAGAGGAGGAAAGTGAAGACACCTATGGGAGCTTCCAACAAAGATTAGTTTAGCAGTCACTAACCCAGTAAATCTCAGTAAATCTCCCATGAGGAGACTTTCATTGCTTTATGCTTATCAATTAAACAAAAGTGTAAGGCCAGTTAGATTACTGTGATTTCAAGACCTGCACTTGATAACTTGGATGTTTTTGTTATCTTAGAAATGTTCCTACAATCAGGAAAACAAACAAAAGTTCTCTGTTTATGGTCCAGACATTATCTTCTGGTGCTTAAATGAAAATGAGACACTAATCCTTCTGAGTTAAAACAGCACTTTACAGCTGCTATCATGCTCCTTTTCATCATGGCATTTTTAGGGACAGTCTAAAATAATTTCAACAGAGGCCCAAAACAATCTGACCAAGGAAAAAAAGGAAAATACAGAGTTGAGTGAAATTTAAATTTGAGATAAGTGCATGTCATTTACATGTCCTAGGTCTGTAAAAATAAGCCATAAATATTTTTATAATACATGGTTACTGTGTATTTTTACTGTGCTATCAATTGTCAGAGGGAAATGTCTGTCTCTGCCTATCACATACAGTGCTTGGCTGTAGAAAAAATGGTAGTAGTGCTAATTTTGAAAGAGCATGTTGAAGTTTGAGTTTGAAGCACTTCCATTAGAATACATAGAAGGAGGTTTGGTGATGCCTTGTTTGGGGTTTTTCCTCATTTATTTTTTTGATCTAAATGAAACTGCTGAAGGAGATACTTGACCAAGTTTTTTTCAGCAAGCTGATCTGTGCTGCTGTTGCTCAGAACTTCTTCAGCTTCTTCAGTATGCTCCACCAGAAGGTGCAGCTTCACCTTTCTCTGTAATAAACAGTGAGGCAGGTTGCATCCAGTATTCGCTGGAATAACCTGTGCTCTTGATGTTTCTAAAATGAAGCTGCAGGAACTGAACACATTCAGTATTCCTCTAACAACTTTTTTTCAGGAATAGAACCACATTTCTACTGGATGAGCTTCAAAGAATGTACCCGGAGGAACAGCATCTGGGCTTGGTGAATTTCTGTTTCCTTTAGGTATGTGTACCCTATTTAGGAGTGCGTTCAGTAGGAACTCTGACTAAAACAGATAAGCAAGCTTGGAGATAGGAACGAAACAGCTGATTGTGTTTCTCATTTTCATGTCTTTAGTCTTTAACTTCTGTACATTTCATTTTGTCATTTGTTCCTTTATTTAAATCAAGAGCTAATATTCTTGGAAACAGTAGCATCGTTTGCTAAACTTAAGCAACTTATTTAATTATCTGAAGTGCTTTTGAAGGGTTTTCATTCTGTGAAGAATCTTCATAGTCCCATATAAAGCTAGACCTTTATGAAAGGTTCACTCTGAATTGAATGTTTCTTAGTTGGTCACCAAAGGTGCTTATATGAATGGATGTTCTTCTGGAATGAACTTCTAGGAAGTGCAAACAATTTTGTTCAGCTTTTTGTTTGCCAATAGAAAAAAAAGCATAAATTCCCATGGTGGTAGAAGATAAAAATATCATTTACCAAATGGATTATTTCAGTAACTAATGTTTTAGTATTGATACTCATGCAAAGAAAACAAAAATCCCTGTCTAGAATTTTCAAATCAGAAATACCAGTAGTGGAAGTAGCACTTCTTACAGTGAAAGTATCCTGAAACATCTTTGTCAGACTTTTGCCAATTTGGTGAGAACAGTTGATTATCAGTGCCAGGTTTGTTTGTTTTTTTTCTAAAGTATTTGCTCTGTGTTTTTATATGTACACTCACCTTCTGATTAAGGATGCTCTAAGGTTTGAGGAAGGGGTTTGTATGCTTTGATAACAAGGAGAAATAGACCAACTTTTTATGAAACTGTGCTTCTGGAATTATAGAATAGAATAATTAGATTAAGTTGAAGCCAAGTTATGTAGTTAAATAGTTTTGATTAGAATAATTCTGAACCATTTTTTCCTATTTTTCCCATTTTTTAGGATTTTTGTTTTGTCTTGGTTTTAGTATTTTTTACCTATTCTTTTAGGTTTTTATGTTCTATAAACAATATTGTCTGGAAACATTTAAAACCTGTTTAACATTCAGATAGAAGAAAAGTAGATTTTAAAATATTTTTTTTTAAAAAAAACTGATGTCAAGTATATTGTTGATACGACCCTCAATGAATTTTGTCTTGCATGATTGGAAAGAATTTCTGCTGATTTGGGTTAATGATATTTTCACTTTTTTATAAAAGGTTATCCTCTACAGTGTTGTTCAGATCAAGTTAACAAAAAAAATCAGAGTTTTCAGCTTGTTGGCTACTTTAGCAAGGCTTTCTTGTAAGAGTTTTTGCAGGCAGTCTGACATCAGAACCAGTGGGTGGCATAATGTAACATAGACTGCATTGAATTCTCACGCTGCCCATGTGATGTGCTTTGAAGTAGTGTGGCAGCTGCTTTTTGGCACTTTTAGAAGACTTTAGTAGTACATTTTAGTTTTCTGGTTATTTTCTTCCTAAAAAAAAAAAAAAATCCTGCTTCAGATGTTTAGGGCTAGTTATTCCAAAGTGCTGTAAGAATCCAGACTACTATTAGTGAAAATAACACTTATGAATAGAAGGTTAAACGCTTTGCTAAACAGTCACCCCAGGGAGTTTAATCATGCCACATATTTCTTCAGCATGTCCTGGAGGATTGAATAGTAGCTTGGTCTGTGTTTGCTGACACATTGCTATGCCATGAAAAAGTGAAAGGCATTTCTGGGGAATAAGGATTGTATTTCTGACTACAAAATTATCCTGGTAAAAACCCTAAGTAAGACACAGCTTTCATGGCAAAAGTTCTTTGGACAACGCAGCTTCTGTTCTGGAAACTGCTACTTTTTCGTGCAACAAAGAACTCTTCTCTTATTGTAAGCAATATCCTTAACAGATATTTTGTCAACAAAACTACACTCAGCATTTGTCTATATCAAAAGGTTTTACTGTATGCTTGTGGCAGTCAAGCCTCTGTCCACCCGGTGTTTGCTGCACAGACTATTCCGAGGCTGTCACTTGTTCCTTTCTTAAAGAAACATCACTTGTACTTGTTTCTGTGCATGGCATGCTGGTTAAGTTGTGTTGTTGTCTTCCACAACCCACCTAACTGCAGGGAAGGTTCTTTTCTAGGGACAGACACATTTCATATGTGTGTTGTGGGAGCATGCTCCACATGTCTCTTGTTTCTAATGCCTCTTATGATATCATGTGTTTAAAATACATGCATAGATAGATATAGGTATATATATAAAGGCGTTTTCTTTTTTTCTCCATTTGAGGAAGATATATTGCTTATTGATTTCTAAGCTTTAAGATTTACTAGTATCTCACGATCTTGTGCATGGTGGACGTGAAACAGTAATATCATATTCTTTTTGGTGGTCTTATGAAAGCATTCCTGGTTAGCATCCTGCAGAGGCTGTAGCCCCTGCGATGCTGGGTGCTGCTCTGTACATATAGTTGGTGTTTTCCATTGTGTATTGCTTTTCATGGCAAGGTTAGGAGGTGAGGATGACTGCACAGGTGGTCTCTGTGATAAGAGACATGGGGCTGCCCCCCCCACCTCCAATCTTATCCATGGCTGAACACAGCTGGTTCCAGTCAGCTGTAAAATAGACCCACTGTTGGCCAAAGCTGGGCCACCCCATGTAGCAGGTGGTGCCTTGTGATGAGTATTTAAGAAAGGGTAAAAAATAGTGCACAGCAGCTGTGAGAAAGAGGAGTGAGAAAAATGTGAAATTGCAGAACCCAAGGTCAGTGAAGAAGGGGGGGAGTAGGTATTGCAGGCCCTGGAGCAGATATTCCCCCTGCAGCTCATGGAGAAGACTGCAGTGAAGCAGAATGTCTCTGCAGCCCGTGAAGGACCACCCCAGAGGAGGTATCCACTCTGCAAGACCCCAGGCCAGAGCAGGTGGATATACCCTGAAGAAAGCTGCAGCCCATGGAGAGCCCATGCAGGTGCAAGATCCTAGCAGGAATTGTGATCCGTGGATGGCCTCTGCTGGAGCAGTTTGTGCTGAAGTACTGTACTGCATGGAGAGAACCCATGCTGGAGCAGGGGAATAGTGTGCAGAGGAAGGAGTGCTAGAGATAAAGTCTTACAAGCTAACCACAGCCCTTGCAGTTCATTCCTTCTGCACTGCTAGGCAGGAAGGAGAGAGAAGAATTGGGAATGAAGGAGTGAAGCTGAGCCAGAGGAGGTAGTTTGAGCCTTTGTTTCTCTACTCTATTTTTAATTCCTAATTATCATCCTACTCTATTTTTAATTGGCAGTAATTTCAAGTTCATCATTACAAGTCTTTTTTTCCCTTTGACAGTAACTGGTAAGTGATCATGCTGTCCTTAGCTCAACCCATGTGATTTTCCATCTTATTTTGTCCCTACTGTCTTGCTGAGGATGGAAAGCAAGAGAGTGGCTGGGTTGGTGTCTGGCAGCCAGTCAAAATCAACCCACCAAACACTGTGAGAAAACAAGATATTTTTCAGTCTGGCAATTTGGTTGCAATCCTTTCATTGGGAAGAAAGATTTTATTTGTAGTCTTCCACTATAAAGGTATCAGTATTGTAGTTCAAATGTTTGAGCAGTAAGGAAAAATGGGAAAATATGTGACACAGAAGTGGACTGGTTTGTTTGGTTTGGTTTATTTGAAGTTTTGTGAGTTGAGAAGCATGTTTTTGGTACCTTTAGTATGATCTAATATGCTTCCCCTCTGTTCTTTTAACAATAACTCTATGGTAAAAACACTACAGTTTGAATGTATGGGTTTATTGAGCTGACATCAGCTTAGAAAAACAGTATAATGGGAGGAATTCCAGATGCTTAGTTTCCCCTGCAGATTCTTGAAGAAAAGTAGGTAAGGGGTGGGTTTTTTTTTGTTTTCTATGACTTGTAGATCTTTCTGAGTATGTATTGCTCCAATTAAGATCTACTTGTATTTCAGAGAAATAAATAGAAAAGGAGTTTTTTGCAATTTTGTGGTCTGTAGTTAGCAGTGGGAACTAACTGGTTTTTAGCTAGATGCTGTTTATTTCTCTTCTTGATTCACATACATGCAGTTTAGATAAAAACAAAGCTATTCCCTGAATACCTGCTCCAGCTATTCAGGCTGGTGGCAGAATGTATCCCCTTCTTGTAAACTGCCAGTTTGGGAGGGAGAATTGAATTCAAATCACTGAGATTTTGGTAATCTCAAATGTCTTTCACAGTTTTGTCTTTGAAAGCAAGGGAGTAATTACTCGTCTGTGGAAAAAAAATAGGTGCAGAAACTTGAAAATTGTTGAAATAAGTTGAAAAGTCTTTCCTATCTTCTAATTCACTTCCCTCATGGCTCTTTCTGACATGCAGCTTGAACTAATATATTGATGCCACCTGTTTTTCTTCTGTTCCATCATTGAACTAAAATTCCCTGCTTCTACGAGAGTTAATTTTAAACAAACTACATGGCAGAAAATTAACTTGAAGTTGTGGCAATGTATAGAAGTAATGTTTTATTCTTGATGGTACGCCTGATTTCTGGTTCTTCTATATGAATTGTATTTAACAAATAAAACCCAAAACAAGAAGCAGGGAAAGGGCATTTTGGGTATCTTACAGATAGGTTTGATGTGTCTTTAAGTGATGTGGCTGGTATAACGTTTGACTTTTGGGAGCTGTGAATTAATTCCTTCCCATTAATTTCTTACGGCTTTACGTAGTTGAACATACTAGATGTCTAAATGAATATTGTTTGTTTTAATTTACAGGTGTTACAATTTCAGGAAATGCTGTGACATATTTGAAGAAAAAAACTCACAGAAACTTCCATTGTGTGAAAATTTTTGAAACTACAATGGCCTTAAGAAAGACACCTAAACTATTTAAGACATTTTTTCACTGGAAGCTTTGGAAGTTTAGCATTATTGTATTTGTCTTTCTGGTATTTTTATTTTTATTACAAAGAGAAGTGGGTGTTCAAGATTTTAAGGATGAAGCAGGGATTGAGCCAGTTGTTGGAAAGAAAAGTCATGTATTAGGTCTTATGTTAAATGCTATGAACAATATCAAAGGTGCAAAGCCAAAAATGCAGATAAAAGCACCCATTAGGCAAACTAAGATTCCTGGGGAGAGACTCTGTTTACCAGGGCACTATACTCCAGTGGAACTGAAACCCTTTCTAGATCGGCCCCTTCAAGATCCTAATGCTCCTGGAGCTTCTGGTAAAGCATTTAAAACCATCAACTTAAATGCAGAAGAACAGAAAGAAAAACAGGCTGGAGAAGAGAAGCACTGTTTTAATGCATTTGCAAGTGATAGGATTTCTTTACACCGAGATCTTGGACCGGACACTCGACCTCCTGAGTAAGTTGAAATTTTATTTCCTGATAGTTGAAAACCTTAGAAATTCAGACTGCAAAGTGATTTGAGTTCAGCAGTAGGTGATAGTTTAGGAAAGTCTCTTAGCTGTACATAATGATTGGCTGTACATAATGATCCACAGTGCCAAAGCCAAGAATGTTTAGAAAAGCTCACTTCTTTCGTGGTTTTGAATTCAAAGTAACCATATTTAAATAAGGTGTTATGCTTTTGCCTTTAAGGCTAAATTTTCTGAGTAACTTTCAGGAAGCCTGCTTAGTTTTACTTAGAGGAAAACTAAAAATGTGGTTTCAACATTTTTCCAATTAAAACACCACCCCCCATTTTTTTAGTATTCTGTGTTAATAAAACCACCAGCATGATTTAATAAATTAGAAATTGTAAACTGTTGAACAAGGTAATGGAAGATATCAGCAGGAATCTTGTAGTATTGAAGAATTTTTTAAATACAGACTGTAGGACTTGGGGAGAGTTGGAGAGTGGGTTTTAGTTATGAGCAGTCTGTCAGTGTCAGATGAAATGTCAAGCATCTGTGCCACAAGTGGCTAAAGTCACTGAGCCAGTGCTGATACCCGCGGTGCAGCTCACCATAACCTGGCCTAGAGCATAACTGGGGAGGTTTTGCCTGTGGGTATTTTGTGAGGCAATGACTGTGGTTATTACCTTGGGGTGTCCTCCAGGCCCTAAAGCTGACAGGTGATAAGCAATAAGTGTGCAACTTATGAATACAGCATTGACATAAAGTTATGTTGAAGATATGTCAAAAAAAACTGTGAAAAACTGTGGGTTTAAAACTGTATCACTTGAATGGGACATGCTGCCCTGAGGCTTACATGGCATTTCTACAAAGCTTTGAAATTTGAATTAGATAGGTTATATTTTTCCTTGCGAACTCTGACTTTTTCTAATAAATATTCTTCTTTTTATTCTTAGGTTTCAGCAGTAAGGGTGACTTTTGAGTTAGCTCAGTCAGTACCTTCTGCTCTCAATAAAATAACATTTTTTCCTGAAGAAGGCCTGGGTATTATATGAAATGTACTCAAATGTGAGAGACAGAAGCAAAACTAAGTTGTGCAATTCTCAGTAATGATATTTTTAAAAAATATTCTGAACAGCGGCTCCAGTTGAAGTACCTACCTTTGCACTCCAAAGCTAGGATGGAAAGCAGAGAAGCAGAACTATTTCATGTCCAAAATTATAAAGTTTTGTACTAGAAAGAAAAGTTCAAGGGTTTGAGTTAAAAGTTGTCCATTTTGTAACCCCTGACACTTTGTAATCTGTAGATGTATTGAACAGAAGTTTAAGCGTTGCCCGCCATTGCCAACCACGAGCATTATCATCGTGTTCCATAACGAAGCGTGGTCCACTCTGCTGAGAACCGTGCACAGTGTGCTGTACACATCCCCCGCCATCCTGCTGAAGGAGGTTATCCTGGTGGACGATGCCAGCGGAGATGGTCAGAAGTCTTTGTGCTTTCACTTCTGGTTTTGGTTTGTTTAATTGAAGGCGTTAAGATTGCAGATAAATTGGCTAGGAGGTTTTGGTTTTTTTAATTGGAGACATTAAGATTGCAGATAAATTGGCTAAGAGGATGTCTCTTTACCACTACTGACTTGTAGAACAGTATTCTAGATGGTTTTATTTCTTTTTTTTTTTTTATATAAAATAGCCCTCCCCACCTTATTTTTGCATAATGTAATCAAATGGAAATTCCTGTGCTCTAAAAGATTTTTAAACCCCATTTCTATTTTTTCCAATTCTGATGCTGATTTAACTGCTTGCATGACAAGTAGCTTTGTAATTTGTGTTTCAAACCAGTTTGTGTTTCGAACCAGTTGCAATTTGTAGAACAAAGTTCTAAGTAAATTGGCCCAGACTTGTAGAAATTTGCATTTTATCCTAGTGGTTGTCTCTATGCAAATTATTTCATACTAATGAAGAGCAGTGTCTTTATTAGAAAGTAAAATAATTTATTGGCAAAATAATCTTCAACAGTCAAGCTGAGTCTCTAATTATATATATATATACTTAGTGTGAACACAAATGCAAGTTCAAAAAACTTTGTATGCTTAGCTTTGGATGAACATGTTTATACATAGTTCTGTTAATGTATTTACACTTTTTTGCAAGTCTATTGAGTATATTGAAACAGATGTGAAATATATTCAGTACTACGGCTTAATACTAAGGCAGAATAAAGATGATGTAGGATGTTTCATGAGAGATGTGAGTTTCTTTCTCAAAATCTGAACATTTACGTAGTTTTTTAAATGGCTTCTGTTGCTGTTGTAAATACTGTAGCCTTTGAAAACTGTGTAAATGTGCCATCATTAAGGAAAGAATTGGCATGTACTGCAGATAATGTAAGTCTGAGATCCATTTGCTGTGCAAATGGAATTGGTATTCACATGGTTAACGCTGCAGCAGAGATGTACTAGCATGTCCTTTCTTGTTCAGAATTATTTTAATGTTCCATCTCCTGTTCTCTGCTGGTCTCCTACACCCCTGCCCCCAAAGTACTCAGCCCCTAAAAATAACCTTCAGCAGATAGGAATTTTTATGGATTTGATGTTGAGATAATTTCTGGGGTTGGTGTGAGTTGTTTATCTTGTTCGCTTGATAGTGTAACGCTTTGGGCAGTGGCATGTGTATACACTGAATATCCTGACACTGGTTCCTCTTTCTAGAATACCTGCATGATAAACTAGACCAATATGTGAAACAGTTTCAAATAGTTAAAGTAGTCCGTCAGAAGGAGAGAAAAGGTCTGATCACTGCGCGGCTGTTGGGAGCTTCAGTAGCAACGGGAGAGACCCTTACCTTCCTGGATGCTCATTGTAAGTGTAGCCTGTAACTGTGCCAGGCCTGGCTCATAATCCTGTTGTCTTTGATTTAATGTTGCGGATTTTTTGTGAATTATAAATGTTAGCAATGTATCATCTTTTCTATTGCTATTTCATATTGTTGAAAGCATAGTTAGCAATGCTATTTAAAAATAGTCCATACTGGCTTGCTGGACATGTTAAAACATACCCTGTGTACTGCTTTATAGCCAAGCAGAAATTCAGGGTTCTCGTTTTCTCCACAGGTGAATGTTTTTATGGCTGGTTAGAGCCATTATTGGCAAGAATAGCTGAGAACCCTGTTGCTGTTGTAAGCCCTGACATTGCTTCTATTGATCTCAATACCTTTGAGTTCAGTAAACCATCTCCTTACGTGCATAACCACAACAGAGGAAATTTTGATTGGAGTTTGTCATTTGGGTGGGAGTCTCTTCCTCAACATGAGAATAAAAGAAGAAAGGATGAAACCTATCCAATTAGGTAAAAATAATTTGAATACTATTTAAATCCTTCTGTTTCCATGGAGTTTATCTTATGAACAGCACTTTGTAAATAAATTAGTTCTTCAGATGAGCATAATCAAACATCTTAGCATCTTTGATGTTTTTTGTAATACTTTCTTTAAGAACCCCATTTTAAAGCATTCATAAAAATATAGCCTCCTCAGGATAATAATTGCTCTGCATTACTTCTACACACAGTGGAAATTGCCTGTATTCCTGTGGGGAAGGGGCAGAGGAGGATTATACACGGTTATTGTCAGAGACAGTATGATGATTCTGTCTCCTCATTCACTTGAAAGAATGACAAAAAACGTCAGAGCACCGAAAATTAGGCTGATACCGTAGTGCATTTGATGATAATTGTACCTGCTTTGCCCACAGACAGGTTACAGGTCTGTAGGAGCTGTACATTTGCTTGATATCCTCCATACAGAGAAAACTTGTTGGTTTTCTTTTATATGTTAGTCTGAACAAGTTCTTAATAAATGGCAGTAAGCTGTGATATGGGACTCTATTTGAACATATTTAAGTGCTAGAAGTATTATCTATGACAGGAATATGCATCACTGTAGTGAAATACTAACAAGTGCATGTAAAATTCCTAGAACAGTTGCACCATGATTTTACATCTATATTTAAAAAACCTTACTGTCTTTATCAGTAAAATTTTGTTTTTGCAGAACACCTACTTTTGCTGGAGGTCTCTTTTCAATATCAAAAGACTACTTTGAACACATTGGAAGCTATGATGAAGAAATGGAAATATGGGGAGGTGAAAATATAGAAATGTCTTTCAGAGTAAGTTTAGCTCCATAATTAGCAATTGTCTCTATGCTGACAGTGTGCAGGGGATTTGAGAATAAATTAGTATTAGATATTGACTCCTCTGCTCAATCAGCCAACTAGGACTATGAAATAAAATACAAACATATCCACTAAACTGCTTTTAATTTTTTTTAGATGTTTTTACGGTTTCTATCTGAAATGTGTGTTTCCAGGGTTTATCTGATTAGGAAATTCACTAATTGTATGCCTGATACATGTACTCTTGCTAGTGGTTTAATGTGTTCTGGCAAACAATAGTATTACTGAATTTTTTTCCACCCCCTGGATTCTAATTGCAGTGTACTTACACACTAAATGTTATTATTAGGTATGGCAATGTGGTGGACAGTTGGAGATCATGCCTTGCTCTGTTGTTGGCCATGTCTTTCGCAGCAAGAGTCCCCATACTTTCCCAAAAGGTACTCAGGTGATCACACGTAACCAAGTTCGCCTTGCAGAAGTGTGGATGGATGAATACAAAGAAATATTTTACCGAAGAAACACAGAGGCAGCAAAAATTGTGAAACAAGTAGGTGGTGGTGGTGGTATTAGAAATCACACTTGCTGCGGTGAAAGTTTTGGTGAGCAAAAGTTATTTATTGACAAAGTATGTAAGGATTCTAGATATTTTAATGAAAAGACTGTTCAGTTCGCATAATGCTGCAGCCCCAACAAACCTGTAAAAAACTAAAGTGTTTGGGTGAGGAATGTTGATTTTGTATGGTGATGGTTTTTTAATTGGTGTTTCTTTTTCATCCTGGGTTGTTTGCATTGTGCAGGTACAGGAACTACCAAAACGACATGAGAGAAACAGTACTGAGTGTAGACAATGTAAACTAACTTATTTTCTGGAGTGAGAAAGATGTCTTGTTAGTTTCAAGTTGCTTAGTAATCTTACTGAAAAAGCAGCTTTTGTTGTTCTTTAGCAGCAGAATGGTACAGGATGGACAACCATCCTGTCTCTATCTGCTTAAAAAGTCAGTTGTTTTAAAGTAAATAAATATCTGGGGTTGAGATTGGGTGTTGGCTTATTTATTTTCTAAGTTTTCTGCCCAGCTAGAATCTAGAGTTTTCTTTTAGAAGCTATTTTTCCCCCTTCATGTGATAAATTTTTGTGACTGTTGTATCACTGAAAGCATCATATATCCTAGGCATGTTCAGCAGCTAAACAAATGAACTTTGTTTGGGAGAGTATACATTGTACTGGATATTATACTAATTATTTAATTAATCCAGTTTGTTATTTCAGCTTACACTTTTAGTGAGATCAGTTGGCTTTATGGCTGTCATCAGTATGGTCTTACTTGTACTTTCCCACTTCATAGCACTGTGTTAAAACTTTCTTGGGACTAAAGATACTTCTGTGTTTTCCATCTTGCAATGTATTTTTCTTGCAAGTGCTTGGAAATGCTGCAGGCAGGATGTCAGTGGTGTTATCACACTGAAAAACAGCAGTAGCTGTAGTAGTACAGCATTAACAAGAAAAAAATCAACAAAGGAAGCTTAAAACTTGTACTACATGGAATATCATAGCTTTACATGTGCAAAGTGAGTGTTAGTATATTTATCTTCTATCCTTCTTTACCTCCTTTCCTCTAACAGAAAACATTTGGAGACATATCAAAAAGACTTGATTTAAGGCACCGCCTGCAGTGTAAAAATTTTACCTGGTACCTCAGTAATGTTTATCCAGAAGCATATGTGCCAGACCTTAATCCTTTGTTTTCTGGATATGTAAGTTTAATTTTAATTACTTTCTATATTCTTCATAGTCCTGGAAGTTTGCTAATCTCTTCTACTACCTTAGCCGTAGCTTTTAGACTTTAGCTGTCTTTAACTGCTCTGGGGTTTTCTGTCACTACTTTGGACAAAGAATCTCTTCTGCACACCTTTTATAGCTTTGTCAATTGCTATGTCATTTTCATTTTTCATTTATGTCAAAAGTCATTTTCCCTGCCAAATAACTTCAGACATTGCATTGCTAAAACAAACAAATTTAAAAAGTAAATAGAGTCTTTAGCTTGAGGTGAACATGAATTTTTTGCGTGTATTTACAAATAAAACTTCCCCTTCCTCCTGTTTTAGATATTTGATGTGTATCTGTTCAAATTGTGGTTTGAATAACCGAAAAATTGTAGAGAGCAGGCTAATATCTCCATGTGTGACTGTAGTTACTAGGCATTTAGTTAGAAAAGATTAACTAAGAAAACAGGGGTTTTAGATTTGAGCATAGCAGAAAATAAAAATGAACGAACAGCCCTAATTGTTGTTAAACTAAAGGTGACTGAGACAATTTAAGTTTCTGTTGTTCCACTGAGCTTTTTTTATCCTGATAACAGCCTTTCTTTAGTTAAAAAATATAGGTAACCGCATGTGTCTGGATGTTGGTGAAAATAACCATGGCGGCAAACCACTGATTATGTATTCTTGTCATGGACTTGGAGGAAACCAGGTAAAATATTGATACCTGATTTTTATTCTCTCTCCTGCTGTAGCTTTACTGTATAAAAGCTTTTAATTCATTTTAGAGAAATTGACTAATTTTAATATGCAATTTCTCTCTCCTTGTCTCTTTTTTCCCTTTGTTTTCTTTAACAGTTAGTTAATTCCTATATATATTTTTAAAGAAAAAATTCCATACCACTCTTCATGTCATGTCCTGTTTCTAATGTTTTAACTTCAGTGTACAAATTCAGATTTAAAACACACTTGAACTGCTTCACTTGCCCTCTCTTTTCTGTGCAAAACCTTTTCATGTCGCCCTTACTCCTGTCTTATAAGTGTTGTCTTCTTAATTCTTCCTTTCCTTATGCTTCCTCCTATTGCTTCTTTCTCTGTCACCAGGACTCGCACTGTCAAGGAAGATGTTGGTTGGAATCCGGCCAATGGGAGACCAAGTGTCCAGGCCTGAGCCACCTTCCCTATCACGCTTGCAGCCTCACAGTGTGAGGTCAAAGTGGCCTATCCTGTACTGGCTAATGCAAGTGAATAATGTGATTCCATGTGTTCAAGAGGAGCTCTCTTTGGTCCATAGCTCTTGGAGGCAGCCATGGTGCTCTCTTCCTTCTACAATATGACTTGCAATAGATGTTAGATACTGAATCGTTCTGTCATTACTGTAATACTAACAAAAGGAACATCTCCTTCCCTGCCCAGGAATGCACACTTCTCTGTTGCCTTTAAAAGTGATCCGTAATAATTAAAGGTCAGCAAAGGTCTAGAAGTTTTTATTAGAATATAATTGTTATCTTATGGAGAGGAGGGTGTTAATAAATTTTTCAATCTAAAAAGACATCCATTGATGGCATTGTGAAAATTGAGACACATAATCCTAGTCAGGTGATACTTTGCTAATCATTTTTTGTGAGACATGGCATGCTGTCTAGATTAACTATCCTATTATGCTAATTTTTTATTGGATTGAATTTGGGGTTTTATTTGATGTAGATTAATACTATTAGCCTTTTCACATTATCACAGTCATTAATTTGGGAACACTGTAGAAAGACATTGTATTAAGAGATCTGCTGTATGCTTCTATTGTTTTCTCAGTTATCTTGGGCTACACTAAAACTCTATTCTTTCAAGTGTTTTTTTGTTTTCGCTTCTGCTACAAAATAACAGGCTGAATGCCTTTATATACCAGCCTTCAGAGAAATGACTTTGCTGATAATGCTTAAGAGATGCATATTTGCTGGTTTAACCCTTCTCAATACAATGCTCTGTTTTCAGTTGTCCTCTATTCTTTAACAGACTTCTAGCAGTGTAGGCTGATATTTCCCATGCTGTCGTCTTCAGGCATATATTTGAAATGGCAGTAGAAAAGAGAGCCAAGTTTTCAGAGTTATACATCAGTTGTATATTGTTCTTCCTTTTTAGAATACTGGAGGCTGAAAACATGCCCATCTCAATATCCAAAATTAACAAAGTTAGAAACATAGCTTTCAAGTAATTATTTTCAGGGCTTGCAGAGATTTTGAAGTTCCAAAAATAGATCAGGACAGATTAAGTCAGATTACCAGATTAAGGGTAAATTACTGTGTCTGAGAGCTAAATGCCTAAGCAGGTCACTCCTTCAGTACCTGTTTTGAGGACTAGTGTTGGTCATAGAGTCTTGCGAGTGAGAAGCCTGTTTGTTCCTCAGTGCTGTTCCCACTGTTTCCAAGGTAGCAAAGAGGTATTTGCTGACCACTGGAAGATGGAAGGCCAAGGATCGTAACTGAGCCTGGCCTTAATATTCAAAGGAAAGATATGATGAAGATGGCTGACATCCAGAGGCAAGAAACAGCAGCAGTGAGATGTAATGTTAGGGACTCTGCTGGTTAATGTGGGAGAAAAGGAAGGGACTAGGATTTTAGTCCAGGGCTGGAGGGGTAAAAGAAAAGCTGTGTCTGACTCTTTTAGAAATAAATCCCTGTTAAGATCAGAATTATGACTGATCCTTAGGAGCACTCTGCTGTTAGGAAATCATAGTAAAATGAGCTCACAAAATAGATGTTTAGAATTACTTTTCTAATGGTTACCTCACAAGAGGATATAACGGCATCCTATTGCTCACATTTATTGTTTAGATCAAGCCGGCAAAAGTTGGCATACAGCAATCAATATTGTTTCCTATGACAACTTTTTGTTTGGTTGCTCTAAGAAAAACCAAAATCTATCAACAGAATTAATACAGATTTTTAAAGTTATGAAATGTCAAAATTTAAGTTATCCTAAACTATCTCTACTCTTCAGTTTATCTCCTTGAATTATATATGGTCTGTGTAGGAGTAAGATTTTTGCATCATAGTACACATGCAGCAAATGTTACTTCAAATTTATACCTATAATTATAAATTAGTATTGCATTACTACAAAAAACTGCTTTTAGTTTTGTAAACACTTTTGAAGTGTCTATGCTAAAAATCAGAGGAATTATTCTGTAGTCTCAAATTTTTGCATAAGAAAATAAATGTATTACTTTGTGTATGGGAATTGGAAAAGCTTGATATAGTTTAATATTTTTCTTTGTGTTTGTTTACCAAAATTTTAAAAAAATTATTTAAATAGTACTTTGAATATTCTGCACACCATGAAATCCGCCATAACATTCAGAAGGAGCTTTGTCTGCATGCTTCCAAGGGACCTGTGCAGCTTCGTGAGTGCACCTACAAAGGCCAGAAAACCTTTGCTGTTGGAGAGGAGCAGTGGCTGCACCAGAAGGTACATATCCTGTGCAGTGAAAACGGCATTTTTACTTGTGATCTTCAATATAGTTAATTTTGGATTTCCAATAAAAGCAAAAAACACCAACAAAACAAAAACTCTGAAGCCAAAAAAGAGGAAGTTTAGTTTTGGCAGAAAAAATGGAGATAATTTCAGCTTTTCAGTTATAGATCAAAATTTGATGTCACTAGTAGGAATGTCACCTAAAAAAACAGTTGATATCCTTTAGTGTATTTGTCTAAACATCCACCTGGAAGTCAATTCAGATGTTTTGTTTTTTTAAAATACTGCACAAAATTTTCCTAACAAAGCAAGTTGGCATTTGCATACTACTTATGTATTTTCTAGCCCTCTCTGCACCACCTGTATGAGCTAACTGTTTAGTACCCAGCTTGGGGGAGGAACTGTGGGGAGAAATAGCATGTTCATTCTTTGTTCACTTTTTTTTTCCTCCTTTTCTTCCTCACTTTAGGATCAAACTCTGTACAATGAAGCACTACATATGTGCCTTACAGGAAATGGAGAGCATCCGAGTTTGGCATCCTGTAATCCATCAGACCCTTTCCAGAAGTGGATCTTTGGCCAGAACGACTGAGATTTGATATTATAGGCCAGAAGCATTTTATTAAAAGAACTATTCTGAACTGTGATCATATACATATACTGGATTTTTATGTGATAGTTTAAATGCAAAAGGTTTAAACAGTTTCCTTTCCCTCTTAAGTTGGATATAAAATGTGTCATCAGAGATTCCCTGGGAGTCTGTTATACCAAAGATAATTGGAATCTTGGTTATATTTTGTTTACAATATTTCTATGATAAGACTTTGTATGTTGACCACTGATTTATGGATCCTATTAGTTCTCTTTTATCTTAGGGGCCATATATGGGTTTTTTTTTGACATACTGTAAGTATTTCTGAAGAAGACTAATTTTCTCTGTAGTGTTGTGAGAAATTGTCTACTGTCTAAAACTCAATACAATTTATATGTATGTTTTTATGCTCAACTGACTGATTTTATTTTTTTTTTAACAGTTTACCTAATTCAGTGAAACATTCTCAGTATTTTTTAAGTTCCTTCACTTGGAAAATTAAGTATTTGACTGTCAGATCAAAGCCAAATAGGATACCACATTATGCTCAGCTTCTAGAAAGTCAGTCGTTTTGTAAAAGAAAAAAGTAGTTCTCACTAAAATCTGTATTTATGATAATTTTAATGGAAAATCTGCTTATATTGATACTAATCTTTTGTTTAGCCAAAACTTTTTGTATAGGTTTTTTTGTATTTCATGGACTTAAAAATTTATTATGAAGTTGTATTGTAGTAGGCTTCAGAGCTGCTTAACATTCACACATTTTTTCAGCATTCTGTTCATTATTGCTTTTAAATTAAATGTTACCTACTAAACTTCTGCCCCTACTTTCTAGTGATTTATGCAATATTTACCTCACAGGTTTCTAATATTATCCATATGTAATTTCTTGTGGCAACACTTGCATATTAATTTTTTTTGTTTGTTTCTGTTTTCCCTTTTACAAAGGACTGATCTCAGATTTATCAGTCTGAGTGAGACCTTGGCCTTTCTAACTATTTTTCTAATTATAGAAAATAATATAGCATAGTCAAATATATAATCGATTTTTTCTAAAAATTTGTAAAGTGAAGACAAAAGTATTTGGCTGCATGATCAAATACAAAGCTGAGAATAAATTTGAAGAGGTGGGTATTAAAGGCTGAATAGGACAAAAATACACTAATAATAGATCTGTTCTGTTGTCCCAGTAATTAAATATCATTACAGATAAATGCTAACTTAAGTCTGGTGAGTGAATGGATGATGATGTGGGTTTTTTTTTAACTTCTATGGTGGGGAGGGAGCCTGTCTGTACTAATTTAATGGTACCTGATTAATGAGTTCAGTTTCTGAATAAAAGCAAGAAAAATTCCTTTCAGTACTTACAAGTCATCTAAAAGACAAAAAAGCATATAAGCAAGGACCAGTGATAATTTGCTAGAAGCTTTAATTTAGTTTTTGGGCTTGATAATGCCTTTGAGTTGTGTCTCATTTTTTGTAAGGCTTTTGGAGACACCTGTGAGAATATCCCATGAAGTTAAAGCTGTACGACTTAAAATAACTTGGTACAGAGTGAACAGAAATTGTTGAAAAGACTGTACCAGGAAGGATTATTTTATACCACTGAAACTGGAAAGTTGTGTAGGACACTGCACAACGATCTGCCTGTGTCCTCTGACAAATGTTTTAATTTGGTAATGCAATACAAAGTATTATTACTTTTGCAGATCAAACCAATATTGGAAGGCCAATACATGCACTTGATAAAATGGGGGAATTGAGGAAAAACAGAATGCAGGTCAGTGAGAAAACTGTTGAACAATATGAGTAAAGGATGGGAGATTACACAGAGAGCAGCTGTGTTGTGTTGAACCTTGGGTATGGAATGGAAACTCAGTGTCCAAGGAACCTGTTCTAGAAGACAAGGTATTTAGCATGCCAGTTTAAAAGTACTTGTTCTTTTAGTTCTCAGTTCATGTTATGCAGAAAATGCATTATATTTAATATCACTGAAGGATAATTTCTGCATCCAACTATTTCTCTTACAAGCTTGTCAGATTGGGGTATGCACATATGAAACATTCTTTATCTACTCATTATCAATTGGGTTTTTGCCATTTGTCTGAGGTTTTTTTAAGAGCTAACATTTCAAACCAGGATAGAACTTAAATTGCAAGAAAACAAGTGTTCTGTTGCACTTGGAGGTAGGAACCTCTTCCTGAGCAATGCTAGAGAATTGCAATTTTTGGGGTTTTTTTGTAGATACAGCAATATACCTAGTTGTTTTTTGCAGAGATTAGGTATAGCAATTAACTTAGTTATTATATTTTGTCTTTAATTCTAGATATAGAAAGGGAAATTAATTCTGTGATTTTTAAAATGGTCTTTTGATATTTTCCTTTCATTTTCTGAGACTTCTTTTCTGGTCTAACAGGTCACTAGTACAAAACACATATTATACATAATATTTTTTAAGGTATATTAACTATCATAGTTCCTTAAACTGTAACATTTTAGTCTGTACTTTGCAGTACCTCGTATAGCAGTTCAGTCTTGGACTGCCAGAATAGAGGGAAGCAGATCTATAAATAGAGGAAAATTAAGTTTTTGGTTTTTTTTTTGTTCTGTTCTGTTTGAAGAGCTGAAGTTAACTTTTAGTTCTCACTGACTGTTGCACTTCCAGATATTCATTTGTACAGGCATACACAGGCATCGTATAATACTAGGAGAGCAATAAGAGATCTGTAAATATGACTGGAGATTAAGGAAGTTGGATTTGGGGTTTTTTTAAAGCTAATAAAAAAGCAGCAGCATGTTCTGCCTGGTGATAATATTCTCTTGAAAGTGGCTAATAGTCTCTTATAGTTAAAAAGGCTTGCTGAAAATCAGTTTGTAGCAGAGAGGTTCTCTGGCTCTTTTACATCTTTTTGTTTTGTTTTTTTTTTTAAATGCAAGTCTTTTTCAATAACGTTGTAATACCCTTCTCTGCCCCTCTGAAGGGGACAAAGGTAAATAGTATTGCATACACAGCATGTAAAAATAGATACCTCAGTCAGATGGCTGTATAAACTATTGAAGGTTACTACAACAGCTGGCATCAGTGTTAACCTCCATCTCACCATGCTCTCTTACACATCCAGGGAGTAATCACAAGTGCTGAAGAAGGCTTGACTTCAGGCCAGGCCAGTTCAGCCAGCAGAACGAAGCAGGTCCTAAACCTTTTGGGACTTGAGGGCCTGTGGCTCTGGGTAGCGCTGCCTGTGAGCCAGAGGTCCCTCCTGGCTGTTTGTGGCTCCACCTGGTAATGACACCTTTCACTGCAGTGAGAATTTGCCAGCCACCATACGTGAGGATTTTATCACCCTTGGGAGTAATTGCAGCTTTACTGTAGGGTGAGTATAGAATAACATGAGTACTATTAATCGATCAACTTACAGGTTAACCTTAAGAGTTAAATCTTCCTACTTCTGAACAGGCATCCTGGGATCTTGAATTAGAACCCAGAATTAAAATTAGTGTTGAAAGTTGTTTTACATTTTGTAGTGTCAGTATGGCTTAGCAAACCCTGGAGCAGCCCTTTTAGCCACAGTTCACAGCAATGCCAAAAGCAGTCTAATAGCAAATATGGGACTTCCAACTGACTACAACCAAGTGATGCCATAATTCCTGTGAGAACTTTCTTTATAATTTAGAGAACAGCATCTCTTCTTTATCAGTTTTTTTAAAATACAAACAATTTAGCTATACATAATTTATCATATAAGCAAACTTAAGGACAACTTTTACTAAATATGTGTCTCAATTTGAATATCAGAATAAAAAGATAGCAGAGACTGTGCTGTGACTGTTAATTATTTTCTTATAGCTGAAGCTATATTGATCATCAGTTTTCAAAATAAGCAGTTGTCCTGAAATTTAGCAGTATTCTTTGAATGTTGCCATTGAAATGATCTGATGTATATAATTACTGCAAATTGTCCACCAGAGAGAGCTGTTGCAAAATTTTATTCCAACAGCTGTTGAAAACAATTGTTTCATTACTTTATTATGAAAATTATCG
This sequence comes from Phainopepla nitens, assembly GCA_013400175.1. Taxonomy (NCBI): domain Eukaryota; kingdom Metazoa; phylum Chordata; class Aves; order Passeriformes; family Bombycillidae; genus Phainopepla; species Phainopepla nitens. The sequence continues at coordinate 1,203,498 of VXBQ01000415.1, read as the reverse complement.
GCACAGATGAATCAGATACAGTATTTCCCTGGCCAAAGAAAATTGTAGGCAGTAGCATCATTAAAGGGCAAATGGATATACCTAAGAAGGTATTTCTGTTTATTTAATTTAATTGGCATACAAATATTTAGAAACAAAACCACACACACATGAAAATTCCACACAAACTGCTTCTCCTTATGCTATCAGACTATCAGGAATGGGAGAAATGCTTGAAATTTCACAGAGTGCCTTTGGAGGCTCTGCAAGTGTCAGGGAGGAGGTGCAGGACTAATTCTGGCTCTCTTAGCTGAGCGAGGCTCTCTAGTGACTGCATAGCAGAAATGAGACGCACAATGCACTGGCAGCCAGGATGTAACGTAGAAACCTGGTTTACTTCATTGCAAACAAATGGACAATATATATTGTACAATATATAATAAAAATACAGCTGATACAAGTGCCACTAATTAACAGAAAACTAATGTTAAGACTTAAAAATGCTCATTTTTTTAAATATATACACTGCAGTAATAAGCCACAATAAATACATCAAATTTCATATCATTCATAATAAATACCGAAAATATAAATACAGAAGAATACAGTTAATTTGAATAAATTATTACAACATAAGATCTAGGTTAAGTTCTGTTGAATATTATTGTAGCTTATATTACCCTTTGGCATCTTTGATGTTACAACTTGTTTAAAAAAAGGAAATTAATGAAATGTGTAGTTCATAAAGCTTAAAATTAATTCCATATACAGATTTTAAGATGAACTTTCTTTCTCTTTGCTTCTTCAAACAGTTTAAAAGCAGCAGTCCAATTAAGTATCTTGTTTAACTGTTGAGACCTCCATAATTTTAGTATGCAAGATCATCTGTAATGGAAAATGTTAAGTATGTAACATAATTATTTTTCTCAGAAATTAGTAACATTAGAAGTACAAATTTTAAACTAATGGCTGCAATTACACATTTTTATTAGTCCCATGTGAATGAAAGACCATCAACTTAAGTGCTTCTGAGTTTATGCCACAGTGTACTATTTACCACTTGCCAACACAAATTTCAAAAGCAATTCTATATTCTTGTGGGGAGATATATATATGTATGTATGTATGTATATATGTATACAGAGAGAGCTGAACCTGCTAAAAGACAGGGTTGGACTAGACTGTGAATGTTAATATAGTCTGTCAAACATATAAAGGTGATGTGTTGTTTCTGTTTGTGTTTTTTTACAAAATTTCTATTAGCTGAAACAAATCAAAATAACTAATTGCCATGTTTTATGTTAACAGGTATCAACCAGTACATTTGTATTAAAAATTTTATTTTTAAAAGGTTATTACACCAGAATGCAATTTAACTTAAAAGATCAACTTTACTAAGACGATATTACAGGCTGAGGATCTTAGGAACAGTTTTGTAATCTACAGATTTTGACTATTTTTGCACTGTTAAATGTCTAGTGCTTATTTTACATCAAACACTTTTTATACGTATTTCACAAACTACACTTCAGACGCATTTCCACAGAAGTGCCTACAATCAGTCAATTAAAAGAAGTGCCCAGTTATTAAGCCTTGTTTACATGGGCATTTAAGACCTGAAGTTGTGGTATTGGTGTGAAATGGCTTGAAAAAACCAGCATGCTTGCTTCTGGTTTTAAGAGAACCAGCTGCCAGTGATGATCTTGGTGCTGAATCTATATCTGAGACTCACAAATGGTTCTTGACAGTGATTCCCCCATTATCCCAGCAAGGTTAACCTTCATCCACAATCCAACCCAAAATTTCATTCTTAAGAACATATTTTAGAAGTTTAAGATGGAAAAACCTAAAATAATTACCTGCCATAAAATACTAAGCCTCATTTGAAAATACCAAGATAAAATGCTGATAAAAGGACAATTTGTCTGTTTTTTGCATCTCCTGCTAGCTGAGAAACTGGTATGTGAGAATATGTGCCTGGGAGCAGAGTTAACTAAAATTATTTTGAACTTGTCTTTGAAATTGCCATCAGCAAAGAGTGACATGGTAGCAATGCTTCTAGAGTGTTGCTTTTTAGTTTTTTTTACCCCATGCATTTGGATAAATCTTTTATTTAATGGCCACTCTGGTCTGGAAAAAACGTTATTTCCTGTTTCCACTGAGTTAATGTTTGGTTACAATAAATTAAGTAACAGAAACAATATTGTCATCTAACATGGGCAAGCGTGTAGTGAATGTCCATATACTTTTCCAGCCTTGCTCTGAAGAGCTCCTAATTTGCCTTTTTCCTTTTGTTATGTTTTGGGGTTTTTTTTAATATGTTTCATTTTTCCCTTTAGAAGAAAAATAATCTTCATCAATCTGCCTCTTGCCTTCATCTTTCTTTTCCACTGGATTGTTCTTTCCATCCTCCCTGCACTCACCCAAGTGTTTGAAGACAAAGGATTATCTTGATCCTTGTATTAGAACAGTGATGTACATTTGTATCTTCCACCATTTTCCCTATCAAGAAAACCTAATCCCATCTTCATGGTTTGTTGAAGTGAACAGTTACAGAAGAACGTACATGAGAGACAAACTCTTTTTGACTTAAGTCTACTGGACATTCATTCATGAAACAGAAGTGTCATTGCTAAGCTCCAAATTAAAATGATTGTGTTAAAAAAGTACAAAATCTCCCTTCTGACTTTCTTTTTTTGTTCCACCCCCAGCCTTGGATGAAGGACTGTGATCTCAGTTGAGAAGGTGCAACACACAGCACCACGAATATGGTTCTCCAGTCAGTGGGCCCTTCTGAGAGGTGGGTGTCTGCCTAGCCTTAAAGCCAGCAGTAGGGCAATACATATTTTAACTCTCAGAATCATGCAAAGGCCTGGTTTGGAAGGGACCTTAAAGACCCATTTAGTTCCAACCCCCCCTGCCCCTGCCACCCACTAGATCACATTGTTCAAAACCCCACCTAACCTGGCTTTTCCAGATCTCATTCTTAGCATGAAGGACAGTAGAGTGCCCTTGTGCTCGACTTTAATGAGAAGTCTTACTGTACCACAGACCTCCCAACCACCAACAGGGGGGAAGGAAGGAATTAAAAAGAAAATACTAAGGCTGCAGAACAGGTGTTTCATAAAGTGGATGTTCATATAAAGTAAAATTCTTGATGTTCACTATTAGGGTAGCAGAAAAATCCTCAAAGATATTATAACTTTCCTCCTTAAGTGGAAACAATACTCTGGTACATTTATTAGCCCATAAGATTAAAAGCTACCTTGGATTTAGGGGAGGGAAGAGATAGTGAAAAGGAAGAACTTGTGAAGAACTCAAGTGTGTATTCACTCAGACATCTTTAAAACTACCTTGCACTTCTTCATCACTTCACACTAGTTGTACTTTGGATTTGACACTTCTTGGAGAAAATGGACAATAACTTGCACATGGACAATTACAGAGAATAGCAAAATTAAGAATATTAAAAAAACCCTTGAAACACTGAAAAGGCAAATGCTGAGATTTCTCATACCAAGGAACACATAAGTGAACTAGACTCTGTTTTGAAAATAACAGCTTTCTACCATTTAAAAAAATAGTAATCAGATTTAATATTTTAGAAATAAATTCTATAGAATATATTCTCTGAGTTAATTCTAGATTTTCAAAGTATTTTACATCATCTGTCCTGCAACCATAATAAAGCAGATGCTAGAATTACTCTTTAATCTCAGCAGGAAAGCCTAACACCTCCAAATGCTTAAGGATTTTCCATATCATCCTCTTCTGTTCCTGACTGTTTCAGGAAATAAAACAACTGGCACAATGAGCATCGATTTATAAAACTCGAGAGCTGTTAACAGTGGAGATCCTTTTTGAGCAAATGCATTTTAAAAGGATATCATAGATCTATCTTGCTTTGTGTTTGAGTAAGGACACCTGCATTGCTAGAGGAGCAGCCCAGACAAGGAACTGCAACTGAGAGAATTCAGCTGGCAAAAGAAGACAACATGCAGAGGGGTAAGACTGCCTGCTGCTGCCAAGCATGGTGTTGCAGGAAAACTACAATCTTGCTGCTCAAATGTTAAGCACTAGACAGGTAAATGTTGTATATTCAACACAGCTTTTATTTTAATTTTTCACTGTGAAATTTACTTTTTAACTTCTGTTCATTAATCCAGTCCAAAGAAAGGAGAGCTCATTTCAGCTGTGTTTCGTGTTAGTGAAAAATTTCTGGTCACTTCTGAGCTGGGCTTGGTTTGGAAAGTGGCATAGTCTGCAGTACAAGAATTTATTTATGATGCCAAAACATGAGAATAAAATGGTATTTTACCTGTTCTATAGAATTATGTTTTATCACAGTATCTCCCAAGTACATTACAAACCAGAGCACAGAGAACACCATGACACAACAGGACTGTCTGAGCCTGGTACTCTCTATCCAGTGTACCACATTTGTGTCAGGAGCACCTGAACTAATAAAACCTTTATACATGCTTTTTGCATACAAATACATGTATACCATCTCTAACACAGCAGCTGGATTTGTGAAGGTACTGCCTGGGAGGCAGGGAAAGCAACATCATCAGTTTATTAGCACATTTACTGAGATAAAACAGCCAGATCAGGTTAGAAACTGGATCTGGACTGGGATCAGTCAGCGATCTAGTGAGTATCAGCACCACAGATACCACACAGGAACCCTACAGCACCTGGACCAAGGGCAGGATCCCACTGTTAACAGAGCAGGTGTGCAGCTGAACCTTATCTAGAGCAAGTGCTAGTGACTATGGAGTGGAACCAACGGCCTTAAAATAAAGAAATGTCAACTCCAATTATGATTCACTAGCAGGAACTTACGTAAATGAAATATTGTAAAGCTTTACAAATCTAGAATTTTCTGATCTAAGTGGCATACAGCTCAAAAAAGAGTATCAGAAACTTCTACTGACCAGCTTTTCATTTTAAGGATGTTTAAATGGACATGAGTTATAGCTCTTAAGCTCAAATTGCAATTGCTGTAATCATGCCAATGAAATTCTAATTTCAGACACCAATTAAAGCTTTATATATATTTAACAATGCACCTTTTTCCAAGAGAGGTGAAGTTCACCTTATAGCCAAAAAGGCATCTGCTTTTAGGTGCTGTTCCAGTAATGGTCTGAGTGAAAATTCCAGTTTGTTTCAAGAAAGGGAAATGCTTCTGTTATAACTCATTTTTGGGAACGATGAAATACAATCACAAATATATACCAGCCTTCTTAGGAGTGTTTATCAGCAGCCAGATATCTTGGAACTATCAGTAAAGGAGATATTTTCACAAATAATACACTTTGTTAATACACAAGCAAATACTGCTGGTTATCATTTAGTAACATAATACTTTTATCACACAGAAACAACCTACCCAAACTGAAAGGACTGGTTATCAATATGAATATTAACCAGCTAGGAAATGGGACACAGCATGTATTATTATATACCAGCCCACAAAATAACACTAAAATATTTTCCATCTCATAATTTAAGATTGCTTTTCCTTAAATAAAGAGTATGGGGGTTTTTTTCTAAAACAAAAAAATCAAAGTTTAATCAAGTGATAGGAAACTTGACTCTCACCAGATTCCTACTCTAGATTTCAGCTAAATTAACCTACCTGTTTTGGTCAGGGTTTCAATTATTTTTATTTTTTTTACACTCTAGTCAACTTATACATGCTAGAAAAGGCTTTAGCTTTATTATTTGCTGGCATGAATTTGGCTGGGCAACAGGTTTAACCTGTATTGAAAAAAAAGAGAGGTTACTGTTTTTTTTCCTCAGTATGAGTTTATCTCTGTTAGAAGGCTTGGTGGTACTGTTAATAATAGCTACCAGGAACTCTCCATGAATTTTAAGCAGACTTGACTTTATAACTTGCTGTAAGAACTAAAGAAGATTTCTTTATATTGTATCTTGAGATCAAGTCTTGATTACAAAATATCATATTGCATCAAAAGAAAAGTATTATTAGTTACATTATCATCATCTAGTCATAGGAATATTTTTTTCAACTTAAAGCTTTATTCTGCACATTTTACTTTTTGACTTCCAGGAATGAGCTACTTCAAATATGGGAAAACAGTGAATTAGAAATGCTTAAAATAATCCCTGCTCCCTCTACCTCTCTCTCACAAGGTACTGCTTGTTATCATACGTTGCAGGCTTTAGAGCATTTGGCTGTATTCACCCTGATACCCCATTGGCATGGAACATAAACATCCAAATACTCAGACATTTTTACAGATGTTAATATTACAGAGGACTGGGATCAGAAATCTGTGCCAATGGAAACAGTAAATAACCATCACCTCAATATTTAAAGCTAGGTGAGAAGTATTTTATAAAGTTAATCACTTACTGTGCTTGCTAATATTACTAAAGATATTTTTCAAGTGAAAGCACAGGAGCCAAGAAAATAATCTCTTATTGCTCAGTAAGGGCATGAATAACAAAGCAAAAGATTAAATTTAACTTTCCCCTGAGAGAAATACCCCAGTAAAGTGTGTGGTTCTCCAACACACTCTGAAGTTAAAGAGCTGCTACTGATCCTCATCTACTGTCCCAGCTCAAGCAGAAGAGATTTGTGCTTTTGGTGCTGGTGTTAAGGGAGAGTGCCTAATTTAAACCCAGTGTTTAAGCAAGACCTCTATATAAACAGAGACTTGTTACATTTGCCCTTAGAATATCTTGAACAGAATAATTTATTCTTAAGTGCAGAACTTTAAGGACTAGCACATTTCTCTTAAAAAATCGCAGGTATTTGCTGTATGGCATTGGAGAATACAGGCACTTACCTGGCTACTCAGCCTTAGAGAAAGAGACTAGAGTGGTCTGTGACTGCGAGGAACAGAAGCTGTGGAACTGCTAAGCCAGATAACCAACACGAGTGCACTCTCCCAGGAGATGGAATACGTTGCAAGTTTGGAATCCAGTCCCCAGAGAACTAGACTTTTCAATGCAGTTCATACAAAACATGTAGGACTTCTTGTGGAAACAAGTAAATAAAAAACCTTTCCAGCTACTACATGGAGTAAAAAATATTTTGCTAATTTAGCATAAATATGAGAAATCACTTTGCCCAGATTTCATATAAAAACGATTAAGTTAGCTCTTTTTTTTTTGAAAAGCATATTTTACATCGGCAGTTTTTCTACTGGAGTACTGTACACAATGTTTTAAAGAGCTTCTAACCAGAAGAGTCACTGTTACAGAGATAAAATTTACACTGTTTACATGCACACTGTTAACCATCTAGATTTGACACTGATAAAAAATAAGATGCTGATCCTTATTTTGACAAACAAGACAGGCCTACATTTCAACTACTTGATGTATAATAAATGAAATTTCAGTATTAGAAGAATAAAAATGCTGAAATAGATTTTGAAATCAAAAGAAGGCAGTGCAGAATAACCAGTGCAGAGAAAAGCTGGTTCCTATGTCTCCTTTTCTAGACAAAAGCAAGGCTGTTCAATAAATTAAAGGTACTTCCATTCCCATTTCATTTAAAAACAAGTGGACCACAAGGTAATGGATATCCATATGATGCACATGCTCTTTTGCTTGCAGACTTTTGCAGATACAAAATTTCTGAAGTTATTTTTCCTCACTGAATGGACTATTTCCTAGTAAGACCAAATGGTACTAAATTTGAGATACAATCAGAAGTCCACAAAAGCCAGTCTTGTATTTAATAAAAATTTAGGCAATCTAGATACTTCCACAATTTTTTTCTATGCTTTATTTAAACTTTGATCAGTAAGGCTCTGTTTTTATAAATTGCATACTGACATATTCATAAACTGGCTTGGGAAAATGTACAGGTTTTGTTACAGTGAATTTTAAGATCTTACATTGCCTCAGGGTCTGGAGCTATGGCATTTCTCCGAAGAGGTTCACAGTTCCCACAGTACTGCAAAGTGGCACTAAAGTGCGTAAGTATCTGAACGGTGGCTGGGCTGAAGGTGCTGTGTGAGCTTAAGCTACTGCTTTGCCATTATATACAGGATCATTTTTCTTTGGGGAGGGGGTACTAGTTCTGGAATGGCACTGATTTTAGTTTTAAATGAAGGATTGTCTACCTTTCTCTGTTCTAGAAGATTTAAATTCCCCCTTTCTGACTCTTCTGTTTGTCAAGAACAGTAAAAGAGAAAATAGTACACTCTAGAAATGCGGTTCAAGATGATTTATCAGAAATGGTATTAAGAAAAAATAAGGAAGAATACAAGGTACTCCAGATGAAAAGTGGACATGCTCTTCGTAAGTAGTATGGATCTTCTATGCAAATGAACAAGCTGTTCATTTTTATCAAAACATGAATCTTAAACTACCATAAATAAAATACATACAGTACGGAACAATTAAAACTTATTTTTTGTACAGTAGTTACTTTTACATTGAACTTACCATCTTTTCAGATATGTTGAAAATTAGGACTCTAAACATGATTATTTCAAAGTATCATTTTTAACAATCTTGCACAGGCCCGACAGTCAAAAACATGAAGCTTTGATTCAGATAGCTTGGCAGGTTTCACATACGTTCATAGGTAGGCTACTTTGAAATATGTTGGATGTGTTTTTTACTTATCTGTTTTATTTTTATCAAAAAAAGTGTTTGATTATTTTTATTTAAATCTTTACATGAACTGGGTTTGTGCAATACCACTGCCAGTGTAGCTTGAGAAAACAAAATGTGTCTGGAACATTGACTATAGTCCCAAGTGTTGTCTACCTCTTAAAAAAGGAAGTTTCTAGGAAAATCCAGTGAGAGTGAATTTTAACACAGGAAGTCAGTCCTAGAGTAATTTTAATATTAAACAGGCACCGTCTCTACCACTGGCGATTTGATGCACTCTTCGTGCAGTCTGCTCTTTTCTGGGAGGTTTAGTGGATTCTCAGTAGGGTGTTCTTGCACATGACTGTCACCATTCAAAGCTGAAACAAAGCCATCTTGAGAAGGACCTTTCAAGTATGAGTGAAATTCCACTGGCGAGTGACTCGGCCTATGCTCAGTGTACAAACTGTTACAGGGAGCACTGCCATCCCCTTCAGAAGATGAGCAGCAAACAATCACTGAGGGGTTGGCAGAAGGGTAATGAGGGCTGCTAAAAGTTTCCTCTGATTGCTGTGTGTAGTCAACAAACTGTTCTGAAGTCATGTTGTAAGGCACCAGAGAAAGACTACCGTTCTTGACAGCATCCCTTTCTGAATAAGTCTCACCAATCTGGTTAGCAGTGCCAGCAACGTGGTTCTCTATTTGGTAATACAGAGTTGAAGAGTTAGTATAGTATGAGGCATTTTTAGAGTGGTTTTCGTGCACAGCAGTTCCATCAGAGTAGCAAAGGACAGAAGGAAGAGGCACCATATCAGCATGGGAGCTCATACTTTCTACAAAATCATCTGCTTTTTCTTCCTCCTCATCTTCCTCCTCATCTTCCTCTTCCTCTTCATCATCATCTGATTCACTAGGGGCTAAACTCTGTGTACTAGAATCTGTAACTCCACTACAAAAGCTACTCCCATCTTCCTCTTCCTCCTCTTCCCCATGGCAGTCCAAGTCCTCGGCTGACTGGGAATGCATAACTGTAGCTGGGGGTTCGGTTTCAATCTCAAAATTTTCTGCAATTGAATATTCAACTGGATGGGGTCCTGGACTCATGGAACTACTGTGTGCACTTATCTCAGTGTGACAGCCATTGAGTGCTGGAACTTGCTGCTCTCTATTTTTCTCCAATTCAAGTTTCATTATCGTGTGCAAAAAGTGAGTCCGTACACGGATAGGGTTAAATTCGATTCTACCTGCTGTATTGCTACACCCTTCTTTAGTGCAACCGCATGGAAAAGACATACGATCCACCTTTTAAAAAAGAGAATACAGATTAAAAATAGGAAGCAAAAGCCTGATGACATGACAGAGCCTAGGCAGCCTAGTGAAATACAAAGGTGAAGTGGGATTCACCTTGAGAAGTGCTGGCAGAATTAGTCAAAACTAACAGTCTTTCAGGGAGTCAGCCCTGGAGTTTAGCAGTACTGAGAAAACAATAAGGGACTTGGACATGTTCCACTATTGCACAGAAGGGAAAAAATGATTCTGTTCCATAGGTGAAAGTTTTACACAGTGGAACAAAAAACAGCTTTTCAAATTCTCTATCTGCTATAGCTTTACTTCATTTTGTGCTCAAATCCAGGCAAAAGCATTACCAGAAACACCTTAAAATTTGGTAAAAATCATGGAAACTAGACACCCATGGAAACAAAATGAATAATATACAGAACATTTATAAAGTTACTAATGATCTCAGAAAAGAGGAACAAAAACTCAAGTGCATTTTCAAAGGTAATCCAGTCAATTCTAGATCCCATATTGTAAGCTCAACAAACTGGGAAACAGAATTTCTACATCTAATACCTTAAATTTTTGAAAATGTGACTGAATCCATGTTTTGGCAAGTTTGATTAGACAGCCTAAGGTCTGTTACTTTCATCTGCACTGTAACACCTAAACATCAAATATGCACAGGAGAACCACACAACACAATCCAGTACATCTTCCCCACATGTGGAGATGAAAAAGGGAACAGCAAAGAGAATATATTATTTAAAATAGCAGAGAAAGTTTAGCTTGGATTTATGAGATGATGAAAAATGCATTCAGGAAGAAAACTCAGCTGCACAACAGCAACTCAGCAGAACTAGTAGAAGTATCTTTTAGGAACATTTTGGGACACATATAGTTGACACTGTGTAAATGTACAGTATGAAATATCTCTTCAGTTTGCAGAGGAAGAACTTACCTGCTGTATTAGCAGATACCTTTGTCTACATGCAAATTTATCATGCACAGATTTTAAATATCATGCACGTTACATAAAGGACAGTATCACAGAATGTCTTTTACTGTTTCCCATGGAGTTTGGACTATAATTCACATTTGGAGTGTCTGCTAATTGTTTCTAAAATAAAAGGCAATATCCATTATGAAATCTGCAGGCTACTTATTCTTCTGTTGTCTGCATCTGCCTATTTAGATAAATGCCTAAAAGGAGTATGAGGAGTAGAACACTTGTGTAAGAACAAAGTAACACCCTAAGCCATGTATGTGCCTAAAATCATACTAAAGATATTTTAGGGGATTGTATTGATTGTCCACTATATACCCTTAAAATGGGGCCTTGCAAAACAGGTTGGATATCCACAAGTGTTATTGCCTAATAATTAATTTCCAATAGTTATAAATTCAAGAACAGAAAGCACACACATGTGTGTGGACACACACCCTTCCCACTCCGCAGACAATTAAATAATGACAGTAACGTAAACATTTACCTGACACTTTATGCCTGCAAGACTGCAGGTGCAAGTTTCTGGGTCACAGAACACACGGCAGTCACAGCCACAATCCTCTCTGGACAGGCGGATGGCTCGCAGCTCGTGCTTTTCTTCCACGTCGATCTTCTTCACTCCAGAAGCTCGCAGCAATGCCCGCCGCTTTTTTGTAGGCAGGGGTTGGAGAAAGAAGTACTCATCTACTTCAGTGTTATCTAGATCAATATCGTCATCAGAAATGTCATCCAGAGTCAGTGTATTGGCTTCCTCAGATTCCACCGTACCGTTCTTTGTCATCTGTTGCACAGAGCAATCAACAAAATCCTTAAATGACGCTCACACGTACATCATGTCACAGATGTCAATATGTGAAATGCATATTCAATGTACAAAGCTGTACGTAAAAATGCTGCACGACTGCCAGGAAGTTCCAGAAAATTATCACAGATAGCATGACCAGGCATTTCCTTCACATTCAGCATATGAATTAAATACACTTTTTCAATACCAAGTTTGTAATGAAGATAAGAAATTATCTGTTCTTTATTTACCTAAATTTACTGTTTGCCATTAGCTATAGATCTCATGCCTCTCTCAAATTTTAGTCTTTTCTATATTGTTTCACAAGATAAATTTTGAGACCTTAATTTATTCTTGTCTCTAAGGTCTCTGAAATTCTTAAATATTCCTTTTGAGATAGCAATGATACTACTGACATGGGTTCAGATTATGATGCATCACAGGTTTGTAAAATGGTATATTTTATGTACTACTCCATTTTCTGTTACACATTTCACATTACACTGGTAAAAGGCAGTAATAGCTCCCTAAACAGTTCTGCCTGGCCCTGGGACAATGGGGAGATTATTTACTCCCGGTATTTCAACGTATTAGTTCAGTAAGGTAGGAACAGCAACATTACACGTCATCGTTTTTCCTGTACATTCTACAGAGAGAGAGGGAAATCCACACAGGGATTAAATGCATCTTGAATTAACTGCCTGAAGCTAATACCTCACCATACACACAACTCAGCCTGAATCTTTCAATCCAGAATGGCACTCTTGGTTATATCTTTTAATTTTACATTAGCAAGGTAAAACTAAGTAGAGTGTATTTATGTTTCTTTGATTTCTTTTTGTTTATTTGTTTAATATATGATAAGAGGATAATCTACCTAAGAAATCTGATTTCTCTGGTTTTACATACACAAGGCTCAAACCACTCCTTAAGCAGATCTCTGTTATTAAATCGAAGTTTGAAACTGTGGAGGGAAAAATTCTGATCCCTGCTTCTGTAATTAGTTTACTATTTTATTAAATTACTTTTTAATAAAAATTAACTTTTAGGGGTCTAACCCATGAGGTGAATGCTGTAACTGGTCAGCACACAAAGGCACCTACAGAACCATACCAATCACGTATGTCACGTGTTTCTCCTCCTCCTCCTGCAAATCTTAACTACTCTGCTCCAGAGCAGTTAGAGCATTAAGGACTGGCCTCCAGTGATGTGCTGAACGCCACATGCTGGAACAGGAGGCTGGAACAAACGTGTGGTATGAGCCAGCAGTTTGCTATTTCAAAGCACCTCAGTTCCTGACTCCTTTTGTTGTCTCCTCTGGGTTGCCACAGAAAGAACAAATAAATTAGTAAAATGAAAGTGCCTAACATTTCTCAAAAAAGTAACTGGGTAACTCCAGAGGGAGGAAGATTATCAAAAATTACCACATACATTTTCCAGAACTTCAGGGGAAATTTAGGATCTCTTGATTGTCATAATTTTGCTCATCTGAATTAACCTTGATATGTAGATGGGTAAATTTCCTCATAAATCTGAAGGTTAATGTCATAACCACAAAACAATGGTCAAAGAATACGTGAAGCCTTTGGGTGAAATTCAGTCCCACTCAGTAAAACAGGAAAAATGTAGGATGGACACCTCTGCCTTGCCCTAGCTGGAAGATATTCCTTATGACTTCCCACAAAGGGAACCTACTGTGTCCACAGACCAGGGAGCCTTAACATCACCAGTCTCATGCTAATCATGTTAATTTCAGGAGACATTACGAGTAAGTAATAAGGACTCTTTGAGGTAATTTTTTGTGCTTACTCATGTTTTCTCAAATGACCACCTTGTACCTTTCATTTGGTAAGATGGCTTTTACATCCAGAATTTTCACACTCTGCTGCTAACAAGTGTTTATGCTCCTGTCAGCAGTGTTTGCATCAAAGTGCTGGTACTAAACAGCCAAAGTGATTTGAAGATGATTTCACAGTTTTTATCTGCTTTTAATTAGAGATGTTTCTTATTTGGCCCTTTGCTTTTAGCAACTAAAACAATAAACTACCTAATTTTATGGAAATTCAATTTCAATATATTTCTGTGTTTTTATCTTTTTTAAACAGGTTCTACAGGAGCAAGTACTTTCTGCCCATAGACCTGTATATTTCAAGGCAATGCAAAAAATAAAAAAAAAAATCCCAGGGAAACTGAAATTAAAAACCACACTGAAAATCTTACTTTCTATTTACATAATGGTTTTCAAATAGAAAAATCTCTGACTAACCTTCATTCTACTCCTTTTTCTAATTTTCTTCATTTTTCTGTGAGGTACAATAACTTTTTTATGCAAATCTTGATTAGCACATTTTCATTAAATGAATAATAATTTTGCTGATATAACTGTTTAACACTGTCACCTTAGAATGCCACATTTCCTTTTTTCTTCATTTAGAAATTATGTGAATGACCAAGCAGCTCTGCAATGAAAAACCAGCAAGGTCCTGTTTTCTTAAGCAAACAAAACATGCTCAGTGCTTTACACTGACTCTTCACTAATTCAGCAAGTCCTGGATTTTCTTTTCATGTTTGAAATTTTCTTTTTTTTTTTTTTAAACCCAAGCACATGATGAGGGATGCAACTAAACTGAGGTTAACAGACTAGTTACAACAGGAAGTTTTTAGCTGCCTATGTTTCTATACGGATGCTCCAGATGAAGAGGAATATTTCACTCTAGTGAAAGATTTAATACCAGTAAGATGCAAATAAGGAATGTAAATAAGACTCTCCTTATTCACTGAATACTTATTAAGAGATTTTGCAGAAACTTAATAATCTTAATAATCATCCACTCAAAGAAGTGACTGGGAGGATGGCAAGAAACATGTATTTGGAAAATGAGCAGAAAGTTTGGTCTGTGTCCCCAGAACAGAATGGGCTGAAGTGAAATAAGTTAATGAAGAAAGGAGATCCATCCCAGCCAAGAGGAGGCTTAGGAAAGGATGAAGAGTGAAGCTCCAGTGCATAAAGGCTAGAAGACCTCATCTACTCTTTCAAGTTAAATAAGATCTGTGATTTTTCTTGATTTACTTTCTAGCTAAGAAAAGTGAAGTATTTGTGCACTTGACTATTCTTTACTCAGTCCGCTGGGGAATCCTCTCTTTGAGCTGATTCGTGGAACTCAGCCAAGGGATCTACAGCTAGTCATCAGTTACACAGCACAACTCACACTTGATGCTCTGAAAATCCTGTGATGTGAGATGTTACAGGTATAACCTCTATCAAGTGATAAGTCACTAACACTCTACTAGCCTTTGTTTTCCAACCTTTCCAAATATCTGTCTTTGATTTGCCTTTGTCCTGAGTGGTTCTACGTTTGTTCAATGGCAGTTCAAATTTTATGACCTTATGAATTTATTTAAGAATCTATTTAGCTATGAAAAAAACCCCAAACAGCTAGGAGACTGAAATAATTAATTACAAATGTGAGGCTCATGCACACTTCCTCAGGCCCTGAGACACAGAATTCATGAACTCATAGTTCATTCTATGGAAAAAATGCTTAAAGGTATTTCTTAAACTTGGAGGATGCCACTTTGCTCTGCACAACCATAGAAACAGAGATGTAGTATCACAAAAGAAGGGGATGTGCAGCACAGAAATTCAGTTGCAGTTGTAAATATTGTTCACAGTTAATTACAGGATTCATCTGAAAAAAGAGTCAAAAATATATGCAACACAATCCATGACACAAAAAACCAGAAGTTCTGCCACCAGTTTTGAAGCAGCAGAAGGAACAAACTCCCTTTCCCTGTTCTCCTTTACTCAAATACAGAATTTATTTTCTCTCCTGTGTTGTATTCAGAAGGACAGCTTTATTGGGAAGCTGGCCCAGGAGGGCCAGGGGTACCCTGGGGTGCTTCAAGGAAGTGTGGTCAGCAGGTCAAGGGAGGTGATCCTGCCCCTCTGCTCGGCCACATCTGGAGTACTGTGTTCAGTTCTGGTCTCCACAGTTCAAGAAAGACAAGGAGCTACTGGAGAGGGTCCAGTGGAGGCCACAAAGATGGGTTGGGGTCTGAAGCATCTCTCTAGTTAGGAGAGACTGCGGGAGCTGGGCCTGTTTAGTCTGGAGAAGAGAAGACTGAAAGGGGATCTCATTAATGCACATGAGTATCTCAAAGGGAGTGCCAAGAGCATGGTGTCAGACCCTTTTCAGTGGGGCCCAGCAGCACAAGGAGCAATGCCCATAAACTAGAACACAAGAAATTTCACCTCAACATGTAGAAGAACTTTTTTACACTGAGAGTGGCAAAGCACTGGAGCAGGCTGCCCAGGGAAGGACGTGGAGCCTCCCTCCCTGGAGACATTCCAAACCCACCTGGACACATGCCAGTGTCACCCGCTCTGGGTGAACCCTGCCTTGGCAGGGGTTGTTGAGCAGATGATCTCCGGAAGTCCATTCCAATCTTAAAAATTCTGAGATCCTGTGAAAACTAGCCAGGATTTGTTCTGACTAGCTAAATTGATATAGCTGTTTAATTTATCTGACACATTTCTTTTTTAATGGACATTCTTTAGTGAAATAGTTCAGACACGCAATCATAAAAACTGCTATACTGCAAATGAAAACATTTTAGTATCACTGTTTCTTACTTTTTCCCAAATTCACTCAAGATGGCCAAGAAAAGAAGCTCTTTCACTTTCTGTACCTATAATGTTACCATTCCCTTCTCTAACAATTGGGCTTAGAAGACTCATTTTCTTCCCAGCACTTCAAGACTTCTGCTGGATACCCTGTTCAAGGCTAACTCTCACCACTCTCTGCTTTTATTTTCCTCTCTGTAGAAACAGGGAGTAAACAACAACCTCCCTGCAAAGCACTTGGAGGTACACAACAATGACAACTAATTTTACTGAAGATGCATTTTTGTTTGGTATAATGAAACAAAAACGCATCTTCAGTAGAATTATAAAACCCCAGGAAAATATCAATTTCAACTGAAAATGGAGCATACAGAAGGTGATAGTTTTGTTTAACGCACACACCTTGGGCCCATATAGCTCTGACACTGCTCATTTAAATCAGGGCAGAGATCAAAGTCTTAGACAAGTTTTACCTTTAACTTTAGAGAATTGAGTTTTTCCTCCCTTAGATGCTCTCTCAGCATCTCTCGGTGAAGCCTCTCCTGTTCCATGGCAAACTCCCCCAGTGTGTACTGGCGCACACTGTTGTGGCGAGTGGACATTCCCAGCGTGCTTCCTCCTTGGCTGGGAACACTGGTGAAGCCTTGCCTTCTCGTGAAGTAATACACAGTGACACAGTTAAAATGCACATTTTTTGTTCTCTTCCGCTTCTCTCTCTTCAGGATTGAAGACGCTGGAACAGAGGCAGATTTCAGTGTGAATGGTAACTTGCAGTCAGGCAGCAGATGGGTTAAGGTAAAGGGAACTGCACAGGTGACAATACCTGACCGCACAGACACCGTACTCCAAGGTGAGAATAATGAGGAGATAACATTAGAATATTTACCACATATGCAAACCTAGAAGCCACTACAAGCTGTTACAGTCATGTTACAGTCATTGTCTACTTCAGAACAGAAATACTTGGCCAGGAAAGTTTTTCTTTCCCATCACATCATAAAAATGTTTCATCCTTTTACCAAGGAAGCAACTAAACCCCAGCGAAAGAAAACCTCTTTCAGTGTCACCACACAGATGGTGATCCACTGATTTGCACCTCTTCCAACCCCTGCCAACAAAGTTGCACAAGGCAGCAGAGATCCACGTCACTACAGCACTGGGTCATGCTGACAGAAAAGGTTAGTATATCCTATAATCCAGTTTGTGATAAATTGATGTTGGAGAAACTATAAAAGCAGTGTGTTTAGTGTTTCAAACTGTCTCAAAAATTCCCACCATCATCATCACCACTGAATGGCAGAGAAATAATTCTGACTAGCTGTCAGACCCACTTTGTTTTTCTTTACCTTCATCCTTCTTTCTGCTGCCATCCACTGAATACACGTGTATGTGCTTATAGTCTAATGCATAGAATTTTGACAAAAAATTAAATCTAGTATTTTCTAACTCTTTTCTGATTCCATTCATACTTGTGCTCAGGTTTTTTAATAAACATACGCAGGAACATATGAAACTTGTTTAAAAACAAATGCCAAATTTTAACTGTTAAATATTCTTCTTTTGGTTCTACAGACACTTAGCAACTCCTTCCCATGATACTGATCTATTGTTTCTCACTGCTAATGGCTGCATGCCTTTAGAGGAAATAAAAAAAGACACGCAAACCTTAGAGAAAGGTAAGGGACACTCCTTGATTTTTAAGATGAGCAGTCCAATTTATTTGATTTGTCGCAAAATAGCAACAGATTGTTGTGAATGAAGCTTGTAAGTCATTGCTTTGCAGTTTATAGGCAACAACTGCAGGTGTGTGCAAGTATAAATGAGAGACTTCATTGCCAGAATTCAGGCAGTAAAATGATTTAAAGGGTGCCTGATCACTCTTTGAACGGCTTGGAATCATTCTATAAAAGCAGTAAGAGCAGCAAGGTGTACACTGATAATCTGGAATTCCACCATTTCTAGAGCTGGGGTGCACTTGGCCTTCAGGTCTGGTTTCGTAACAGGTCTGGTTTATTGTCATAGGTAAAACACAGTCTCAGTCTCTGTTACTGTTATTATGTTGTGAAATGTTAATCACCACAAACATAAATCCACGAACTTCTGTGTGAAGTAGAACTGTCAAAACTCACAACATCATCTACCAAATTGTGTGAAAACCAAGTATATCAGAAAATAAAGCCCTGTATCTAAATTACAGACATGTATCCTCCAGACATTACCACAGAACTCTTTGTGGCTCACTGAAACATTGAAACAGGATTACTTTTCCTAAATACTAATAAACTGCTAAAAGTATGGTTTGCTATATAAATAACAGGCACTTCAGACTTCCTGCAGGTATGTTGTATTATAAATATAAAACAGATAAATAAGATCAGGTCCTGTTACTCACATGCTCCCAGTAAAGTGTGTTACAAAAAAAGGTGTAGGATGTAGAAAGGGAAATCAAAAGACAAGTTCTGTTACATTAGGCATATTTAACTTACATCCAAGTTGAAGCTAACCTATCAACAGAGCTTGTCAAAACTGTTTATAGAAAGTCTTTAGTGAGGGAAGAGGGTATTTCATTAGCAGACTAGTTGACAGGGATATGTAAATTTTGCATGATATTAAATATAGTTTTAATGTGCTATTCTTTTTCATATATACTAAAGTTCCAAAATAAAACTACCTTTAATAAAATACATTTTTTCAGCATTTGTAGAATGGCATAATTTTCATACTTTATCTAAGTATGAATAATACATAAGACATTATCTTTCAATGTAACACAAAAGCAAATACTCTAGATCAGAACCTGTACTGCCAATATGCAGTAAGAAAGTGCATATTAAAAAAATCCTTTTCCTGCTGAAGGAGGTATCTAAATCATTCTGGGGTGTATCCAATTTCTGATATAACAGTATTGATGTCATTTGGATCTCAACTGGATGATGCCTCCATTTCAGAATAAATACTGGCAGCTACAGAAAGGCACACAGCTTTTACACCAAATAAATGAACCAGTCACAAATGAAATTAGAAATAAAACTGTTGTAAAATACTCAAGGAAAGAAAAGGAAAGTTGCTCTTGAAAAAAAAATTAAATATATATATATATATATGTACATACGTTCATGAAGAAATTGAAGGTAATTGCACCTGTAAATCTCACAAGTTAGAGAATCACACAAACCTTTGGATCCTCATCTGTAAACCTGAGTATCTATGACACAAGGTCTGTGCTGACAGTAATCGGGTTTAGATCTTAGCTGTGGAACTCCTGACAGGGCTGCTTTACTGGCAGCAATGACAAATGCTGCAATGATAGCACTGTTTTTTCAAGTCAGCCAATCTCTTTATGGCAGAGATACTACTTTCATACTAATGGCTAAACATAAATAAATAAATAAATGACCCTCACACACTACACACTAAAATTAATAGGTAAATGAAGCCAAGCTGAAGAGTCTGCGATCTAGGTACTCCCAGATGAAAAAAAAAAAAAAGAATGTCATCTCTGATAAAAACTAGATACCATGAATGAGGCTTTTACACTATATGCATTTTTGCACTTGTGTACATCAAAATTTAGAACATGAATTTCATGCATTGCCATACATTTATGCCTACAAGTTCGGTCAGCAGTCTCTCAATTAAGACTGCAGATGTCATGGGCTGTCTTAAAGAACCCACTAATGCATGTCATCAATTTTTTATAGTTCTTACCAGTTTCAGTAATTCAATTGTCAATGCCCTACCATCAAAGTTGTTTGTGGGGTTTTTTTGATATATCACTGATTAAAACTGTGTGAAATTGGAATTAAGATGACCTTCATTAAAATGTTGACATACAAGAACTGCACTGGCACTGTAAATTCAGCACTAGATAGGAGGCATGTATGAAGACAATGTGAGAGCTGACATGCATTTGTAGTAAATGCTATTAAATATGACAATCTGTAATTAAACACACGTGTAAACCTTCAGAGCCCTCAGAATACATGGGATTACCTTTTCTGGAACACATCCTGTATTTTGGTAGAGGTTATTAAAGGGCAGAGTTAAGGCCCTGTGAAGAACTCCTCGGTCATCTCCTGAATGCTACTGTCAGGAGAAGTTAGAATATATTCATATTTATGTGAATGTTGTTTACAAGAACAGATCTGGCAGGAGCTGCAGGAGTTTACAGGATTCTATTTGATTACTCAAAAGCACAGATTAGAATGTCAGAGAGGAGACATGAGAATTGTGACCACCTCAGCTACCAAGGACACAGAAAGCAGCAACATCAGCACTGCAAAGCACTGTGTTCTTGCTCTATTACACTTCCTAAAAATCTCTGAGCAGAGGGCTGCCTTGATGTGAGCTCAAAAATATTATTAGATATTGAATGGAAATGTTGAACATTTTCCAATGTCAGGGACAAAGTGCTCTATAACTGATTCAAGCCCTTTGCTTCAAGACAACCAAAACAGAACTATCACCTTACCAAGAGTCGGGGCATTTGTTATTTTGCATGCACTGTACCTTATCTAGTATGTTAAATCTGCTGGACTTACTGCTAGCGACACTGCTTAACTCAAGAGAGAGCAGAAGAACACACACAATACCTATCTTCTGATCTATTTGAACACATGAATATATACCCAGCAAAATTTACTGAAAATTTAAAAAATTCAGGTTTTATCACACTTAGTCATCATCTATTTCTTGTATCTTGGTAACAGATGTCATCATTGGCCCATCCTACTCACAAATCCCATGAAAAGTAGTTTTCTAAAGCGGAAAATCAGTATTTCCACTGATGCAATAGGTAAGCAAGAGCAGCAATATGCTGGCAGACTGAAACAAAGCTTTCCTGACTTGCTCTCTCATACGTCCATGGCACTATGCAGCAGCACTGTCTGTTTGCCTTTCAACATCCTAATTTTCCAAGCTGGGCAGTGGAGCTACAGAAGTGTGAAACCTGTGGAAGACAGCACTCCCTCCCACGTGTTTAGTGGCTGAAACGGAATCCAAACCTCCACCTAAGAACAGCACCCGCTGAAGCTGTATTCATCCATCAAATGCAAAATCTGCTTCCTAATTTTATGCAATCCTGATAAGAATGACATTTTAAGCTCATCGTGTTTTTCTAACATTTTTTTACCCAGAAAACTGGTAGTTCTTTGATTACGAAACTTAAATGATCTCAGTTCTGGCTGAACTCCAAGACATAAGCACTTTCTTCTGCTGTCTCAGCTATTCTCTGATGTCAAAGACACATTAAAATAAATGTGAACCATATGGCTCCCCAGCAGATTACTCACACTCCTGCATCAATGAGGGCAAAGCAATTCATTGTCACCAGCGCAGAAATATCTTAGGCACGTGAAAATTTCATAAGGCTGGAAAAAACATGTGTGAAGCAGCCTTTTGGATTAAAGCTCTATCTTAGAACAGTGGAAATGCTGCATTTATTACAGTCTACTACCCATTTGTCTGCTTTTTACATACTCAGTGTCATATAAACCATCATGGCAAGAAGGATTAGCACCATTCTCCACCTACTCCATGACTTTCCATGCAGTGTTTCATCAAGTCTAATACCACAGAACAGCAAAGCCTAATCCCTCCTGGTAATCTAGGTCAAAACACTGCTTACAAAAGCCAGCTTGCTTCCCAACCCTCATAGAAAACAAAATCTAGGAAAAGGCTGTATCCAGAAATTCCTTCTACCTCTTTCACTTACCTCTCCTTCTATCCCACTGTCTCCCAAAGGGTATTTTCTAAGAGTCTCCATACACTCAATTTACAAGTTTCCAAACCTGAATGATAAAACACTTTTCCTACGTGCTAGAAATCTACATTAAGCAGAAATCCTGTGACATAAAATACGCCCTCCAAAAGAAACGTGTAGTCTTGAGGACAGGGGAGGTATTTTCTAGAAGAAATTTGAATCTGGAAGTCTTGAAGGGAACTGCATACTCAGTTGTAAATTAGTGGAAATCTGAGAGAAGAGGGACAATGCTGTGGAACACTACCACCTACCTAGACCATTTTGCTGCTCTACCCTTCCAGTAGCTTCCTTCAGCCAAAGCTAAATTCACCTCACAGGAGGAGCTGGATGGGAATGTTTGCCTAATGCCAGATTTGAAAAGGTTTTTGAAAATTACTAGCTCACAGACAAGTCTGACATGAATAGAGAGGATTTAATTTGTATTTTAAGCATTTTACCTCATTGTCAAGAGTTTTGTCTGAAATCTCACAGAAATGTTTAATTATTAGGAACCATACTAGAAGCTGGAACTTGACCACTAAAATTTCAGTGACAGCGTTTAAGTTTACTTCCTCAGCATCCTCTACCTCCAGAATGCATTTCTGTGACATTCCTCATACTAGTCCAGTTTCTCCATTCTGCAAATATCATCAGCCTGTGGGGAGGAGTAGAGATAGTTAAGTGCTCTCTGCCTCACCATTTCCTCTAAATGCCAGCTGCTCTTCTATAGATGATTATTCCTGACCTTGGCCCCAGCTTTGTGAAGAGGAAAGTTCTACCAGGGATCCCTCTAGGAACACCCATGCATAACAATTGCATTTGCTAAGCTCTCCTATGACACTATAGGCAATCCTTTGTCCCATGCTACATGTGACTTCTGTGAATGACCATTTCATACAAACACAGCTCTCCATTCAGCTGACTGACACTCTGCATTTACAAACATATTTTATGTATCTATCATGAACATCTTCTGACAAAATGATTTTCTTTGATGCTTTCTAAGCCAACAAAAACATCAAGTAAGGCACAAACTGTCACTCTGGTTGTACTGTGTGCAAAGTGCATCAATTTATAACAGAGACCTTATTTAAAAATATAGAGACATAATTAATTGCACAAAACATTCTAAAAACTAGTGGGCGCCTGCCTTATAAACCCTCTTTTCAATTTTTAACAATTCTAACTACAGTATTCCTTATTCCAGATGAAAAGATGCTATCATGGTATACCCTGTCTTGTCATTCTGTGAGTTTGAGCAAAGACATTGCACTACATTTTGCTGAATTTATTTGTATTTCTTGCTTTTTAATGCCCAGATGAGCTGACTTATTTTAAAATCAAATACAAGAACTTCTCAACCTGTTAGCATTTCATAACATGAGTCAACAAATAGCAGTAAGAACATATTCCTCATTAACAAGGAAATTCCAAGTCTGGTTGCTGGCAACATAACTAACTACAAGATGGCATGAAAAAAGGAATGCCTGGCATTTAGTTTACGTGTGTTTTCCCATAGTAAACCAGCATCACCACTTCTAACTCATTTTGATTTCAATCATTAAGCAGCAATTAAAAACACAGTTTAAGTTCAAAGCTCAGGTAGTGTCTTGTGCTATTGACATTACACCAAATAAAATTTTATCCCTCTATAAAGATAATTCAGGAGAAGCTACACCTTCCTAAGGATTTCATACCTTCTTTCACATTATGCATGGCCACATAGATGAGGCAATCTCAGTAAGTTAGCAACTCTACAAAAGTCAAGCAGTGCTTTACAGGGCATATTGAAGGAAGTGCAACAGGGAGATATTTGTGTTTTCAAATTCTTCATTATCTTTAACAGCAAAATCAAAAGATGGCAAGAGCACTTAGAAACCAAAGGGTTTTCTGAGAGCCCTCAGTGACCTGCCCCATTCCTAGTGAACCAAAGTACATCCAAAAGTGCTCTGAAGACATACCCTAACTAGCAGAATGACAGGACCTATGATTATGGCTGCAGGATAACCTTGCTCATGACAGTGATAATGTTAATGGCAACAGAGAGATAACTGATGGAGGGTATCAACCAGACTGTGTAATGGCACCACCTCCTCTTGGTGATAATCACCTTATCAGATAAGCTGCTGCAGGCCATCTCAAGTGACTCTGTAGGTGAGGAGGAGAAGTAAAGTTTCAGCTACACCACACTGAAGTTGAAATGGCAGAGGAAAGCAGCAGCTCCTTATGTTTCTTAAGAGATGCATCAGCGATTAATGCACTATGGGGAGCTATTACCAGCACCAAAGTGTCAAAGAAATGACTTCACAAGGTCCCCACAGGTTTTTCAATTGCATGCAATTCTGTTAGTTAAATTTGGGTATTCTTCTGTATCACAAAAAGACCACCAAGCATTTAGAGGCAGGTACTCACCCAAAGCAGTGTGAATCACAGAATCATCAAATTATTAATCTTGGAAAAGACCTCCAGGGTCATCAAATACAATTTTTGACTGAATACCATCATGCCCTTTAAACTGTATCATGAAGTGCCATGTCTACTTGTTTTCTGAATGCTCCCAGGGAAGGTGACTTCTCCACTTCCCTGGGGAGCCTGTTCCAACACTTAACCACTCTTTCAGTGAAGCAATTCTTCCTAATATCCAGCCTAAACCTCTCCTGGCGTATTTTGAGGTCATTTCCCCTTGTCTGTGAGAAGAGACTGACCCCCACCTTGCCACAACCTTTCATGGAGTTGTAGAGAGCAGTAAGGTCACCCCTGAGCCTGCTTTTCTCCACTGAACACCCACAGCTCCCTAGCCACTCCTTACAGGATTTATGTTCCACACCCTTCATGAGTTTCATTACCCTTCCCTGGAAGGGCACACTTTCCCCCATGGCTGAGCTGGAGTGTAGAACTCAGTGCTCCTCAGTGCACACAATATAGGAATAGTCAGAGTGTGGTACTGACATCCTCAACAGCAATTCCAGGTGTTTCAGCTTGCAGGGAGCAGATGAAAAACAGCAGTCAGGTGCCAGAACTGAACAGGGCAATTGAAAGGAGCTCAAACGGCATTGTGAGTGCTCCAGCCCTGTATTCCATGTACGCCTAAATCCTGACTAATACTGTACCTGCACACCTGGACTGCTACTTGAAGATGAACATCCTTCTTCCTGATATGAAGGCAGGGCTGTGAAAGGCATGTGGACTAGCTAGTGATATGCTTTGGCATCCATTAAAGTAAATCTGCAATGACTAATGACCTGCTGAATCAAACTGAAATTGCTTCAATAGACTGAGAAAGGTAAGTAAAATACACAACAGGGATTATATCTGCCAGCAATAATGAAGGCACTCCATCATCATTTGCTAAGAGATGTAAAAAGGTTCACATCTGTAAAAATACACACACCTAATCAAGAAAATGCTAATGGTAAAAGCTGTCTATTCTTTATAGACTGTAATTTTTATTTACTGACTCAGATGCCTGCAACTTAGGCTAGGGATTTATTAATTTCTTCTTGTTGCTGTCTCTATTTGTTTCAATGCATATATTGCTAAAGAAACTCTGTACTTATCCCTGTGTAAAAGTCACAAGCAATAGCATTTAGGGCCATCTCAGTCATGCGTATTCTGCCATCACACTACAGGGTTAATTGCTGAGAACAAAGTTATCTTCTGGTAGTTCTGAATGATCCACAGCAGCTGTGTGCCTCATTTAACTGGCAGGTTAAACTGACTTTAAGACTAATGGAGCAGAATTCTTGCTAGGCTCCTGTTTATCTGACCCAATACATATTGTTTCAAGGGTTGTGTAAATACAGGGATGGATCAGCTGTGCTAGATGGATTTATATACAAACTGCCTGCTTGCTTAAGTGATGAAGAGGTTGTAGTTACAAGCAATTTAGAATTCTCTCTTGTCAATTAGAAAGAAAAAAATAAGACTTAGAGGACTATGTTAGCACTTTTTTTAATTCTCAATTTAAGAATTAATATATTGATTTTGGGTCACACAACCCTCTCCTCCATTCCAGTCAGTAAAAGAGAGTTTATAGTGGACTTTGTATTCACCTATATGAAAACAGACCAGAAAAAAGACAGTACACAGGATCTGACAGTGTCTCACTAAATAGACCAGAAAATGTATAACATGTCAGGAAATAGCTTGGGAAGATAACCTCCATCAAGGAGGAATTCAGGCATGAACAGAGGCAAGGAATCTCACCAGCCTTTTTTCTGCACTGGCTCTTTTCAGTCTGCTTACTGAAAAAGTCTCACAAAACTCAACCTTATATTTAGATTCAAATACCCAACTTAGAAAAGCTCTTGTCTTTTGTCTTTTATTATGGGAGATGAATGAGTTTAAAGCATGAAGAAAATATCTTGCAATGTACACTGTTAACAGTTTTGTCAGTATATATTACATGTACATGTAATTCTCAGGTGAGTATCACTTAATAGCTCTTAAGTAATACAGGGGTGTTCTGTATTTGATTTCTTGGAATTTAGGCTGGTGCACCTATATTAAAGACAATACTTTTTTAAAAATACTATCCATGCACAGACAGACTATTTGCTCTTTCTATTTCTGTATCACCAATGGATATATACAGATGTATTTTTAAAAAATGTAATATGTACAATTTCTGTATGTGTGTGAGTGCACACACAGATAAACATGTATTACTCTGGCCACAAATATCTCAGTTAGATAAATCATTAATCATAACACTGAAATACTGTAGTTTCTCTTACGGGAAGCGAAGTTCCTTTAAATTATTTATTATGTCAACTACAATTAAAGCTTATTGTTACATGCATGTATTACAACTTCCAAGTTTGTCTCCTGAATCATTCCCTTTCATTGTATCACCTGTGCATTTATTCACAATAAAATTGTGGTCTTCTATGTGGGTGGGAATGACTGTTTGATGTAAAAAGCACGTTTTCAATCTATGATGAATAGTCAACTAACTTCTTCAACAGATGCAAATGCTGAAGTAGCAGCATGCGGATCATATTGTCACCAAGATATTTCTAAATACTACCAAAGACATTTACCAGGTCACTTAGTCCTTTGTAGCATTTCAATAAAATAGGTCCCTGACTAGCACTGCATCTCAAATATCATACAGCACCTCAAGAGTGTTCCATGTAAACTCATTTCAGAAGTTGTGCCTGTCCCTCCTGTGCACAGGAACGCTCCCTACCAGAGCAAAGAGGATTCAGACCCACACATCCAAACGGCCGCTCAAACTGAACAGCAGCATCTGGTAGATAAGTCAGCTGTAAGAACATTCATACCACATGCCACAAACATGACTTCTAGGCACATCCAAACCACTCAGTTACATGGACCACATTCTGTATGGGCAGCAATGAGGTGCCTCATCTACTCCTTGGCTCAGAGTTTTAAGGAGTAATTCCACAGAGGAGATCTAAATGCAGCAGAGTTGAAGGAGGCAAACTCCTGCTTTTTAGAAGATGCAATTCATTAGTAATAATGAAAAAATACTAAAACAAGTATCATAAACTGCAAACATAAACTGTAAATTTATCATTCCCAGAAATATATGCTGCAAATGTAGCTTTGCTAATTTAAGACCAAATTCTTATTTGTACACAAAACCACTGCGAAGTACAGAGATATCCTCTGGTACCTGAAAAATAGAAACTATTGAAATAATGTGTACCATACACAACATTCATCAGTTCCAAATAAAAGAAAGCTTATATTGTTTTTAGAGAAGAACTCTCACCAATACTGTATTGCAGAGAGCTGACAGCTGAAATACATTTAGCTAAGGAAAATAAACAAACTGAGCTAAGGCACTTTCCCTATAGTACAAGTTTGAAATATTTTGAACACAACTCCTAACATTAACTACAAAGAGCTATATAATTCAAATAGCAAATAGGCAGGAGCTTCCAAGAGACTTCAAAATTTTACAACAGTCAAACAGGCAAGAAGTCAAAAGATCCTAAGAGTATTTCACTAAGCTGTTTTGAGCAAGTCACAAACTGAACATCATGGAGAGACTGTTTTTATCATCTGTTCTATTAAAAATCATCATGCTTATCTAACCACAACATTTATTTTATTTTGAGAAACAGGAATAATTCTTTGGGTGCACAGAATTAATACTTACGGGTAAAATGATTAGAAGTGGATGGATTGACACTATCACCACTGTCAGCACTTTCACTGCTAGAAATGTCATCATCTGATTCCCTCACAGAGGAACAAGGTGAGGAGCCATCAACTTCTTCAAACTTCCTCTTTAAAATTCCACTCATTGCTGCAATGCTGTCACATGTACCTGTAACAGGAACAGAAGCACTGAGGCACTGAAACATCCAGCTACAGAATATGCAATCATTAATTTCAAAGTAATTTTTATTTCAAAATAGCAGTATATTGGCACTTCTAGTCTTGAATAATGATTTAATAGGAAATTACACATGACTAATTAGGAGAGTGAAGCCATAGAGAAGGAAAAGAAAAATCCTAAGTCCTACTCTAACTTGACATGTATGGAGATGATTATTTCACTAGAATAATCTGTAACAGATTGCTTCCAGGGAGTATTTTTCCCACGATGTCAACAGCATCCCTATCTTCTTCTAGGTTATGTTGTGAAATATCAAACAAAGAAAAAAATTACTGACTTGGTCCCTCCCTTGGCTGCCACAGGAGGAAGGAATGTTCCCAATCAGGGATGAAATTAAGAAGAAAGCATCCTGAACACTACAGCTCCCAATGCTAAATATATGTGATGTAACCAGTGTTCACATCACCCTTTAGGAATTCTATCTGATAATTCCAATATTACAGACAGATAAAAGACAATGAAGGCACAAAGATTATATATGAACTTGCGCTCAATAAACACGTGGATTTCAGAAGTTACCCACACCAGTTAAAATCACCAACTGCCTCCCAAACATTCTCCTCTCCCAGCCACCATGGCTCTACGAAAGGCAGATCACCCTTGACTAAGCTGATCTCCTCCTATGACAAGGTGACCTGCCTGGTCACTTTAGCAAAGGCTGTGGATGTTGTATATTGGGACTGTGCTAAAGCATTTGACAACATTTCCCACATCATCCTCATGGAGAAACTGCTTACATCTTGGATAGGTGTAAAAACTGGCTGGCTGGATGGCTCAGAGAGTGGTGGGGAACTGAATTAAATCCAGCTGGTGGCTGGTCACTAGTGGTGTTTCCCAGGGCTCAGCTGAGGCCAGTCCTGTTTAAATATCTTTATCAGTGGTCTGAACAAGGGGCTCAAGTCTCCGTCCCCTCAGTCTGTTTGCAGGTGACAGTAAATTGGGCATGAATCCAAAGAAGGGCAATGAAGCTGGTGAAGGTCAAGAAAGTGACTCATATGAGGAGCAGCTGAGAGAGCTGAGACTGTTCAGTCTGGAGAAAAGGAGACCCAGGGAGGACCTCATCAAGCTCCAAAACTCCCTGAAAGGACTTTTTAGCCAGGTCTCTGGCCTTTAGCTGGCCTCTTCTTCCAGGTAACAAGTGACAGGACAAGAGGAAATGGCCTCAAGCTATGCCAGGGGAGGTTTAGATTGGATATTGGGAAAGGTTTCTTGAACTAAAGGTGGTCAATCATGAGAATGGGCTGCCCAGGGAAGTCACCCCACAGTCACCATTCCTGGAAGTATTTAAAAGGCATGTAGATGTGGCACTTGGGTACATGGTTTAGTGGTGGACTTGTCAGGTCNGTACATGGTTTAGTGGTGAACTTGTCAGGTCAGGTTAATGGTTGGACTCAATGATCTTTGAGGTATTTTCCAACCTAAATTATTCTGTGATACCAAAATTAAGACATGAAATCCCTAATATATTCCTGAGGTTGAGTAGACTATTATTACAAAGGTAAGTATTCAAGCAGAAATTTAGCAGCATGTCCAGGTTCCAGCCAGAACAGGGTTAATTTTTTGGAGGAGCCCAGAGGGGGCATGGCTAGGACATCAAGGTTGTTCAGTACCACCTCATATCATTACTGGGGGCAGAGGGAAGAGAGTCTTTTCTGGGGAGTAGAAATTCCTTACGGCTCCAATTCCAAGCCAGAGGGAGTGGTGTTGTCTGTTGTGGGTTTCCACAGTAAGCAATAACATTTCTTTTCTTGTACTCTCTGTCATGATTATTGTTGCCCTTACGGTTCCTTTTCTTCTCTCATTGCCATTTCCACTAAATTCTTCTTATCTCAACCCATGATCTTCACCTTTTGTGCCTCCAATTCTCCTCTCTAGCCCACCACAGGGGGAGGGAGAGTGTGGGATCAAGTGAGCAGCAGCCTGGTTTGGAGAGTTTCTGTGGGAGCTCTAAATTGGGGAATACCCCTCCTGTAAACCAACTCTGACACAGCAGAGGTGGAAATATTGCATGTAATTAACTAACTGAGGAGAGATCAACAACAGCTGGAGCCTGCCCAGAGGATGCACAGCTTCCTGCCTGCAGCACTGCAAAGACGATGAATGCTCCTAACACTTATCCAGGCAAAAAGTTTGTCTGGGATCGGATGACGAATGTCAGGGATATACAGCCCAGCACTAGAGATTTGACAAAAGGTTCTGCCAAATCCCACTGAAAGCAAGAAAAATAAAAAATTAATTTACATTGCTCATGAAACAGAACTATTAAAATCTCTACAGCCACCTTTAGGATTCCTTAATTCATTTCGCTCCTTCCAGGAAGCTGAACTAGATACCCTCCAGAACTCCCTCCCAACCAACACTTCTATGGCTCTGTGTTTAAAACCCCAACATACTGGTGAGGAAGCTTGCATAATCTGGGCTGAATGGCTACTAGAGAAGACAAGGTTAAGGCAGAGATTCCAGTACTGGCCAAAACATTTAACAATTAGCACATTTCAGGGTTTTGGCTCAGGCCACTTCGCACTCTCCTGGATAATGCAGGATGAAGCAGGTGCCAGAACCATTCCCAGCAGGCAAGCTGGATGAGGGCACCTGGGTTTTGGCAGAGGCCTGACAGCTTAGCCATTGTGGACAAGAGTTGTATCCTGCCACCTGGCAGCAGAAGCCAGAGAATGCTATCCCTAGCCCATGTTTTTCTTATCTTTTCAATCCATACAGAGGCAGTCTCAGGGAGGTAGCTGCTGTGTTCTGACCCTGTAAACACAGCACTTCAGCAGGTTCTCTGCTATCACACTTGGTGTCATACAAAGTAGTTTCAATGTCTCCTATGTATTCTACAGTTCCCTTCAAGACCCAACACCAGTTTCTTTCCTGGAAAAAACAGTGACAGTGTGAAGAGAAATGCAACCTTTCAGCATGGTATGAATTCATAACAAGATAAAGGTGGGTATATGAGAATGAGAACTACCAAAAAAAGAGAGAAAAAGTAATAAAGAAAAAAAAAAGAACAAGAAGACTCACCAGCTTACAGAATCTGTAAGACTAATTCAAAATCCAAATTCTGCAAACACTGAAGCCTGTCTATATGAAATTCACGAGTTGAGGTGGCAAGAACACAATGGTTTCTTCCCAGTACAACAGAAATTTAGTTCTAATTACTTGGTTTGCTTTGCTGACAAAGCATTTTACCTTGCCTGCCAGCTCCTAAGCACAGCAGGAGGGACTTACGAGCAGGTTTAAACTTGCCTTCGCCAGTCAAAACTAGAAATTGCACATACATTATACAACATTTTTATAATATTATTAAATTACAAGGATTAGAACAGAAGTTTTATACTAAGGGAGTTCATTCACTTCTTGAAAATCAAAAGCTCTAAAAACCACACGTGATTGTACCAAGTTTAATATCCTGTCTCCAGCAGCAGTCACTATTTAATGCTTCAGTGGAAAGCAATGGGATGAAAAATCCAGCCAAAACCACTGCAGAGACACAGCTCTGCTTCCTCATCCTTGCAGCCAATTTCCCCTAAGCAAGAGACTGAAATGTTGCTTTATGACAGTGCCCAGCCTCCTAGAAATTCACTCGACTTGGTCTCCTAAGGCAACAAGTTTCTTATCAGTTTTCTGTGAGAAGAAAAAAACCACAACAAAACATATCTTCAGAAAGTATAGCGACACCCCCTTCAAAACCACTGCAGTTTCAATCTCTACAATATTTTGGACAGTAAGCAGCAGAAAGGCAGCAGTGTCCAGCAGCATGCTCTACTAGACAGTTACACAGGTACCCCAAGAAAAGTGGAGACAACTGAAGAGAAGTCACTGACATCTTGTTGCTGTATTACAGCGGTATTTCCATTTCAGCAGTGATTACATTACACGGGAGGCACAGTGCATCTGCTGATCCTGTACTGAATGAGGAAACGCCTTTGTACTCGGGCGGTGTGCAGGGAGGAACAGCGATGGAGACACAAATGGAACTGCACCTTAAATTCCACATCCCAAAGCTGGGGCATCCGTCCAATGGCTGCCGTTGCTGGAAAGCACCTGGCATGTTCCTGCCTACACTCTCAATCTCACAGCTGTGCAACCCTTAACAGCCTGCCTCTGGGGAGCTCCCCAAAGCCACACAGCCTCTTGCTGACACTACTCCACTTTTAATGTGGGAACTAAAGCATTCATCAGCAAGAACAAGGAAGAGAAAATGAGCAAGAAACTGTGCAGGTCTGAAACACTTAAGCACTTGTTTACTATTCAGATTCTTCCTAATTCTGAGTTAATAATCCCCAGAACAAGATGCAGATTCCCATCAGAAGGTGTAGCTCATGAGAATAATGTAGAGGGAGCACTGGTCCCCAGTACAGCCAACACGTGCCTGTTCTGGGAACTGGTGCCATATCTCCTAGGGCTACAAAACAAGAACAGAGGGAGTGATGTGCCATCTCAACAAGATACACTCAAGGTACACTTTGGCACCTCACAGCTCCGCCTGCTCAGTCTCTCCCCTGCAAGGGCACAGGGAAGTACAAATGGCTGATTACTGCCTGCTGACTGAGCAACAGCTGCTTCCACAGGAGTAACCAGACTCTGAAATTACTCCAATGTCCTTGTCGTTCATGATCCCTCAGACCAAAACCCCTTTTCTGAAAGGCTCTGCCAACCTGTCACCAAATTGTCTTCTTCAAAGGCATGTGGCTTTTCCAGAGTCTCACTTTCAAGTTCCCCTAGCATAAAGACACTTCTGCACATATCCAAAGTTACAGATTTGAGATGTCTGAGTAAGTTCCTTTTGAGGTCCCCTTGTTCTTCCAAGTAAGGTGTCCAAGAACAAAAGAAATATCTGTTATGAGTGCAAAGCATGTTGAGAAAGAAAAGAGACAGAAAGGCAGGGCCAGGCCCACTCCCATGAGCAATTGTTTATGTACCCAAAGGCTGGTAAATACGGTAGAGCACTTGGCTGCTAACTGTGCCCACCCTCTTTGGACTATGGCATTATTTTCTATACAGCGAAAGGGTTGCCACCTAAACAAAGGACTACGATACTCTCCACTAAGCTACAGCTTAGAGGCAGCAGGTACTGAACAACAGACTCAGCTCTCCAGCACCTGGGTTTCTTAACTGTTCTGCTGTGTAAATTAACAAGAGACCCATTCAGCATATCTTTACAAAACAGATGTTTTGAGAGGAACAGCGACCTATGCTCTGCTCTGGAAAGGGTAAGTCTCAGAACCTCCCTTCAGGAGCGGGTACTGGACTGTGACTGCGGAGCACAGGGAGCTCCAACAGCACAAGCTACAGTCCCATGCTGAAGGGTAACCACACGGACACGGGGGATTAAGACATTTCTCTCTCGTGTATCTAACCTCCAACTGCTTTACTTCTTACTTCACTTCATTAAGGGGACGTGACTTAGGGACTAATCCTGAAACCTTACTCAGAAGTAGAAGACCTGCAGTCCTCAATGGCCACAGCCAAACCTCAGTACAAGAGAAAAACCATTCCTGCTCAAAGAGCCATTGAAAGGATGGAATTTTACAGCCATCTCGACACTGCAAGAAAACACACAGTCCTCCCTACACTTTGCATCTCTGCATCAGTAAACGAGCTTTGCTGGCCCTGGAATTCTGCCTTGTCTTCCAATACAATGGGACTCTGATAAATTCTAAAACACTCCAAAAGGAAATGTTTGACACACAATGAAGATATATTAAATACTAAGATCTCTGGGGGCATAACAGTTTGGCTTATTATTTTTCAAAATTCTTTTTTGGAATATAAATTTCCCCCCTCCCCTTCAAAAAAAGGCAATTGAATTCCTTTAATTTATCTTCTGGACATCTTAAAATCAAATTTTCTGTCTAAACAGCCTTAATTACATCTTTAAAACATTTGCATATCTCAGCAAATACAACATCAAAATTGCAACTTCAATATCTCGTCAGAACTTCCCAGTGAGGAAATACACCTTGTATTACACAATGCTTGCTTTAACTGAGAAAGCATTAACTCTTGGGATTAGAGTTACATAGTATTCAGTTGCAGCCCACACACTTTCTTGCAAAAATACTTCCAGGCATTATGACTTCAAATGCAGAGAAGTGTAGTGAAAGTGTCAACAACGAGAGTGCCAAGGGCATGGTTGAAAAAAACGGCTACAACAATTTAAATGGCTAAACAAATATAGGCTAAAAGTCAAGTCAAGGGTAAAGATATAAATTCATACTGCCTCTGGCAGGAATCAATTATGCTGGCTATTCTGACCTCTAAATGGGTTCTTCTGGAGAGGGAACATGAAACGCCTGCTCTCATTCTCTTGCTTTTTACCTACTTTTTCTCATCTTCATTACAAGTTACATACGTATGTTCCACATGTCTAAACTTGGCAAAAATATTTAAAAAGGAGAAAGAGATAAACTGTTTTATCTGCATTAAAAACCAGTGATAGTTAAAAATTTTGCAACTGCAGTGGTTCAAAATCATTCTCACTCCAAAGAATATTACTGAAAAGACTTGAAATTCTCAGTAGAGACATTCTGAGAAATTACAAAGATGTGCCTAAAAACATGAAAAATTGCCTAAATTAGTCGGTTTTTGAAAATGGTAACACAGACTGAGTAACACCACAATGAAAGAGGCAAAACTGAGAAAGAAAAAAAACATGAGAAGGGATTGAAGCAAAAGGTTATGAAAAGATTCCTTTCCTACTGAAGTGGGACTCAGACAAAAATACTGAGTTTCAAATTTCCTTCACTATTTGAAAGAAATATAAATGAAACAGCAAAGCCATGCTCTGTCTTGATCACTGGAGGCCAGTTATAAAGGAGAAGGTATACAAAGCAGATGCAAAAAAATACCGGTGTCCTCAAAGCTGTGTGTTAACATTCAGCGGTGTTCATCTGTGCTACGTATCTGAACACACAGCTAAGGTTTTACATTAGCTCAGCTCACTCTGAACAAGCAGCACAATCAGCAAAAGCAGATCAGCTGTACTAATACATACAGCTTTTGAGCAGAACTGAGCTGTGGAGCAGAACACTGCCCTGACACAGACCATTTGCACAACCCCTGGGAAATACATCTTTCGATTCAACAGGCATCTCGGAAGCGTAAATACACACTGATTAGGACATCAAAATAAATATACAGGAGAGGGTCATATGATGTCAAAATTATGCTATTTAGTAATTATTCCTTACTTAACTGCAAATTTTATTGCTCTTCTAACATAGGTGTTCTTTTGCCCTACACTGTAAAATTTAATACATTTAATGTACACGTTTACTGTGGTTTAACAAATATTGGTAATAAGAATTCACCATAGATGTGGCAAGAAAAAGGGTCTTAGCTTATTATGCACCAAATCCTGTGATATTAAAGACCTGCCTGTGCACAGCCAGCAGCCATTTGCGTTTCAGTACTGCTGCAGCGTTATACAATAGACATGCTCAGCACGTTCCCTAATGAACACTGTTTCAACTTTCCTCAGCTCAGCCTTCAAATTCCAGCTTGGCAGATGATTTTGTCAAACCTCATGCCTTTGCTTTGTCACATCCACTCAAAAAAAGGCACAGCTACAGGAATACCTTCTCCTATTCCTATGCAAGCACTGACAGATCTGGGCGCTCTAGGAGTCTCCAGGTTCAGTGAGGGAACACACAAAAAACTGTGGAGCCCTGATACTTCAACAGCCAGATTATATTCTTTCGACTTCAGTAACAAGACATTTAAAATCTTTGGTATGATCTTGGTTCTTTGCATCCAACAACTTATAAGCAACCAATCAAAAGATTTTTGGCTGATCGGCATTAAATTTTTTTTTTTCCTTTTTTTTCCTTCTCTCTTTTTTTTAAACACCAAAAGCATAAAAATCTCCCATAACAGCTTGTTTTTATCTTTTTAATAAATGTTGACATTAGAAAGAACATAATTAACCCAATTATCTAATAAAATCACAGTGCTGTGCACATTTTTAAGACACCAAGTAAATATTTGGCACAGCTATCACTAGTGATGTAAAGTTACAGACTGGCTTCTCTGGTAGCCCAAAACTCTGTTACTATTTTGTACTATAAAGCTGAAAGAAAATGGTAGAAACTAAACAGCGAAGAAAATACCAGAAAATGTATTATTTTAGTCAGCAGAAATATCTGAGAAAGAATGAAACAGGCCCCTAGAAAGAAAAATAATTTTGGTCAGTAGGAGCCAACATTCAATTGCCACTAATGACATGAACGTAGCTCCATGGCACAACAGTAAAATCATGACTTCATTCAAGGCTTGGCCTCAAGCAAAGCCAAAATTAGTAAAAAATATGTTTAAGTGCATCTTTCTCCCCAGAGAATTAAGTCAATAAAACTATTTGTACTGGAAAATATAAATTATTAATATCTACTGGAAGGCTGTGATGTTTTGAAATTACTATCGTCAAAAATAGTTTTATGGCTATAATAATTCAAGCTTTCTATCTAGATCAAGGGCAACGTACAACTAAAATATAGTGTTCCAATCTGCATTTTTCATGCACACCCAAGACAGTCCTAACTAGGCATTTAGGCCCACAAAAAATTACACAAAAATAAAAGGTGTAAATTTGCTATTTGTTTCTAGAATTTGATTTTTGACTTTGCACCATACATGCTGTATCTCTTAAAATCTGACAAACAATACATTTATTTTTTTAAAAACTGGAGATTTTTAGAAATACTGTTATTTCACAAGTAAACACTGATGAGGGAAATCCACCAAGAAAATCCCTCCGTAACATACACAACAAATTACTGAATGCAGGAAACACTGAATTTATACAACAGTAAAGTATTCTTCTGCCACTGACATACATGTAAGGAATTGACAATTCACCTTGTCTTCTAAAAAGAGCACAAGGTAAAAATAAGCTACTCAACTAAAAATGAGTAGAATTTAGGTTCAAGGTTACAAAAAAAAAAAAAAGAAAGAAAAAAAACTGAGAAACAAATGGAACTTGATTATTTATGGATTTGGCCCTTCTGGATGGAATACCCAAGGCACAGTATGAGGGCTGCTTCACTGATGCTCTTACCCAGGCTTGGGGTGCTTAAGCTTTCCTCTGTGTGGTTACTTTGATAATCAGGGTCTCAGTGCAAATTGTTTTTTACTGCTGTGAACTAGCAATCTCTCTTTACCATTTCACCACCTATTTGCACAATACTTGAAGAATGACTGCTTCTGCTTCAAGCTCAGGTGATATGAGCTAACAGGTTAAAAAAACTAATTAGCAGAATATGATAGACATATTGAATAATATGATAGGCACAGAGAAAGCATAACTGCATAAATGTAATTTCCTTAAGAAATGAGTCAAAAAGATCAGTGACACTAAGATTTCGAAGTCCCAGATTTAGTGACCATGATATCATAGAATGAGATTTTTTTTATGAAGAGACACAAAATACGCATAATCAATAAACTAAAATGTCTGTCTGTAAGCCAGTAGTCTTCTCTGTAATTTCAATAACTGAAAATCTCAAAAAGGATTTTAAAAGCACATATTCAATTATAGGCAAAATTTCCAATAGTAATTTTGTATTTGTGGCCAGCAATAATTACCCATAGGTCCTTACTCACGTGTACATGTGTACCTGTGTATAATCAACACAAAGGCACCCAAAGGAAGGGGCTATGGTGCTAACACAATATGACAGACTACAGTAGGACTGACCTAAAATTACATTCCCAGTTGTGTTAAAATTGAATGTTGATTCTCTTCACTTTTTTTTTTCATACTAAAGAAAATCGGGAGTTCATGCCTGTAGTGACTATATACTAATAAACATGTCTAAGAATTCTTTTCAGTTCATGTTATAATTCAAAGCCGAAAACTTCACTAGAAAGCTGACAGAAGAGCTGCAAGTCT
Source organism: Phainopepla nitens (assembly GCA_013400175.1). Taxonomy (NCBI): domain Eukaryota; kingdom Metazoa; phylum Chordata; class Aves; order Passeriformes; family Bombycillidae; genus Phainopepla; species Phainopepla nitens. The sequence continues at coordinate 1,165,242 of VXBQ01000415.1, read as the reverse complement.
AATAGGTACGTACCCATTCAATTCCCAAGGCACTCTTGTCACTGAGACAGTGATGAATAGAAGCTGAGCAGGGAGCCCTCTGCCATCTCTTTGTCTGACTTGTAAGCACCTTATGACCATTCAGCACCACTTCAGCCAGGGGAGTCTGCTGGGACAAAATTAATCATCTGCCCCCCACTCTCCTGAAAAGCACTGCTGTGAAGGTATGTGGCTTACACTTCCAAATCGAGGTGGTTTTGGGTTTTTTTATTATTTGATATATTTTGCTTTATTAAATCTCAGATTACTCTGTCCTTTCCAAAGGAGCTAAAAAGGTTAATACTGGGCAATTTCCACTTTTCCATTTTATTGTTGAAAGATGTTTGTTTAGAAGTAAGAGTGGGTGAGAAGGGCATAATAGTAAACAACTGAGCAACTTAATTGAAAGCTACGAAGTTAAACCTCTGGCTACTCTGAAAGTGAATGCTTCAATAGAGACTCTGGTACAACAAGAGAGACAAACAATGGCAACTTTGCGAGTCAATTCCTCCGAGTCATGGGGTTTCCCTCCCTGCACCTAAAATAAAATATTTAAAAGACAAAAATGTTTGCTTGAGAATAGCCTGCTCAGCTGTCACAGTTCATGCTGGAAGTAAGCAGTGCTACCATTGCCTGTCCACACTAAAAACAATTAACAAATACATTTCGTGGCTTTCAGCATTTTTCTGTTTACCCTATCACCCCCACACAAATGACATTTGCTAGCGATGGCTATCGCTTAGGAAGCGCAACTAAAAATATTTGCAATCCAGCTTCCATTTTAACATATTCATGATACATTTAAAGCGGACATTGTTCAATAGTGACAAAGAACAGATTTAAAATCACGGAGCAGTTCATAATCAAATTCGTATTATCCCTGTTCAAAAAACCCAGCGGCCTCCTGAAGCCATCACCACGTCAGCCTATTTCATCATCCAGAAGGATCAGCCAGGTGCTCCTCAGGAGGACACGCCACACACACGGCACAGCCGCGACCCCGCTCCCAGGCAGCGCGGGAAGTCGTGTTTGAAATGGAAGCCTTCCTCCTGGGGCAGGGATGCCGGCAGGGCCCGGCCGGCCGGTCACCCGGCCCCTCCAGGGCCGCAGGGGCAGCGCGGCAGCCCGGCAGCACAGCGCGCCTCAGCCCGGGCCCAGCTCGCAGCCTTTATCCCCCCAGCAGCACAGACGGAAAATACCATTTAGTTACAGGCATGCACAGAAATGATTTACCAGAATTGAGTAAATAAATGCAATGAAGGGGCAGCATGCTAATGAGAGCTACAAATACCACAGAGGCTCATTTACTCTGCAGCCTTCCATCACATAATGATATCATTGCTTGCATTTCCTCATCGAAATCCAACAACTACGTGAGGTGATGAAGCTACAGCCGGTAAATGCCGTAGTTCCTGCCCTAACCCTCAGAACGACTGATGAGGGTCAGGCTCCACACTCTGCAGCCCACATTTCCTACTTCGCATTAGACAATGGAATAAATATGCAAATCCCTACTGCTTATGAAAGAACAGGATACAAACCAGCCCCCAAATCAATCAGGACTCCAAGTCATATATTCCATGAAATTATTTATGAAGTACTAAACAAAAGCCACGTATCTTTTCATCTGAAAGCCCGAATGGAAACTGTCCAATGCATTTGGATGCTAGTTTTTAAGAAGTATCCTTGCTTATATTTTTGCATTTAAGCATAGAAAAACCTTGAAAAACTCAAGCAGCTTCTCTTCCTTTTAATCTTAACTTCACAGTATGTAAGTTGTCCAGTTACAAATATTAAGTGAATTTTCCATCAAATTGTTATGGCAATATAAGCTTTTACTCCTTTTCCCATTTTCCCTATTTCTTTGTGGGAAAATTATATGAAGTGATGTAAAACTGAAGCAGAGGTGCTAAAAATGCAAACCTCTTTTGTAGGGTGGGGAATAAGACTAGAGAGAGCTGCAGGACAGAATTACATGCAAATGTGAGGGAAGAAAAAGGCCACAATTTTCCAGTTTGGTTTTTCTTTTTTTGGTATCAATTACTCACATCTCCCATTTATCACAAGTTTCATTAGAATACTGTATCCATATCTGTTGAGAGATGGAGAGATTACAAACATGCTATTTATCTCAGAGCTGTTTTAACCTGGGAAGTATTTTCGGCTTCTGTACATTTGTAGATGAGTTGTATCTGTCTTTTATCTACACTCGATCCCTTTTCCAGGGTCAAAAAAGCCTACAAAAGAGCAATGAAGCAACAGTGATCAAAATTCATGGGTACAACTTCAAATGGTATCAGCAAGTCAAAGATGTGACGGTGTTTGGGGATATTTTACTGAGGAAAAGGCACATCTATAATCCAGTTTTTCTCAGCATAGGAATATCTGGCTCAGAGCAAGGGCAAAAAGAGATACTGACAGACTGCATGTAAATTTATCTTTATGACATCTTTACCAATGCTGCAATATATTATAACTGCCTTGCTTCAGCCTGACTTGCCATCTGCTTGTTCAAAGGGAAAACAATGCTGAACTTAAGGTTCAGTTACTAGAAGTACATTTGAAGAGTAAGTAAAAGTTTTAGGTGAGATAATCATCTGTTGCTATCTCAGAGAAAATATTCAAGCTTCGGAATTAGTTTCCAAACACTTGCCACGGTGTACTCTAAACCACGACTTACATGTCTTTAATTTATACTGAACTTAAACTTCATTTAGTCAACTACTGCATCTCTCCAAAGCTAGATGTTTTACAACAAACACAAATTCCTCTTTCTGATAAACAAAGGAGAGGGAAAAAACTAAGATATACAGTAAACACTGCATCCTCAAACCAAAACATTGCACACCAGATTTGGGCTCCTCAGATCCAGAAGTAAATTAAGACAGTATACTTAACATAAAACCTCAGTAACATGAGAGATCAAAATCAAATCTCTGTCTCCAAAATGCTGGATACATACACAAAGATTTGGTTCTATTTATGATTCTTAAAGAGATTCAACAGCCACCACTCAAACTGCAGCATAAAATGTTTACATAAACCACACTTTCAATAGAGTTTAGATGGGGTAAAGAAAAGTGTGTCTTAAAATTACCATAACTTGGTAGCAACACAGAACACCTTTTTGCGTCAGGAATTTTTTATTTAAGCTTTCTTAAAAAACTTGATATGGGAATGTTTTAGAATATGAAGAGCCTGATCCACCGGCAAAATGTTTGGGTTTTTTGTCTCCTTCCTATATAAATAGACAAGACAGGTGTATTTCAAATTTGTGATTCCACTGTAACAGTGGGAACGCTGTTCTGTAGGGACGCTCCTACTGTTATTTTACTGCACACTGTTAATTTTATTTCTGAATGCACTTACTGTAAGTACCTAACTGCCTCATATATTTAAATTTAAAATCCACTGTACTCATTTTAGACAAATATAGTAATTATATGATAATTCATGACTGTATACTGCCATATTTTCTCCATTAAAATTAGCATAGAGCGACATGTTCAGTGTTATCTCATCCAATCTCATGGTAGATACTGCAGGTGTTACTGAGATATTACAAGGTTCTCTGTTAAAAAATTAGTAGCTGCACGTAAGTACAGTGAAAAAGTACTTCTGCATATCCTTTCTGATCTATTGTCTAAGACATGAACAGGCCTGAGTTCTGAGATGCCAAGCTGTATCAGGATTGTAATATAAAATTACCTTTTACAGGAGAACCGTTTTAAAGCAGGGACTGCAAAGCACCTTCGCTTAGGTATCAGCGATATTTGCAACTGGAAAAAGATGCCCTTAAAGCCAAAGCACATTTCCGACTGCGAAAGCGCGCGGTCTGCGCGGCCCCAGCCGCAGCGGAGGCGGCCGCGGCCCCG
>VXBQ01000415.1:1102510-1161171 GCA_013400175.1 Phainopepla nitens | reverse complement strand
GCTCCCCCCGCCCCCGGCCCTGCAGCCGCAGCCCGGGCTTCCCTTCCCCTTCCCCTTCCCGCTTGCTTTAATGGCAGAGGGCACGCAGCGCGGGCTCCGCACAAAGCGAACGGGGACGCACGGACCGCGAGCGCAGCGCCCCGGCCCCGACTGCGCAGCGCCGGGCCCGGCGCCTCCCGACGGCCACGGCCACAGAATTAACGTGCCGTTTAGAAAGCACATTTCTCCACTGAAATCATAAGTACACATGAAAAGAGATACTGTTCTCTACATTTCGAGTTTTGTTTCTTTATTTACCAATCCCTTTTCAAGGGCTCCATCTCCTTCCGGTTGAAATGCTCCCTAAAAATCAGCATATCTAATTTACGATCTTCAGCACTCAGAAAAAAAAAAGAAGAAAACCCCAAACCCAATTCTGTAAAGAGATTTAAGGATTAAAACTTTTATATGGTCAATTTCTACATGATGTGAAACCACCGAGAATTTGCACGCCTATCCTCTGAAAGACAAACACAGGCCACAGAAATCTTTGGGAGCAGTTTTCAAAAAATAAAATAATTATGTATAATTAACTAAGAACTACTATGAGAAATAATTACTTGCTCAAAAATAGTAACATACTTTGCATTAATATTAGAGTGAAATGCATGCAGAGGGTAATAATGTATCACTCCTGTGTGTATGCAATTGCATTAAAAATAACACAAAATACCACTTCCAAAAATTTGCAAGAACAATGTGGAGGAAAAAAAACCCATGTAAGTGCACTGTTAGATATGCTCTAATGTTACATTATTTTTAACCAAACACAAACACTACAGCTCTCCTACTGAGAAAGGAATTAGTCTCGAATACATAGCAGAGTAATAGATTGTTGTTACTAAATATTTTATGATACTGGTAAATGATCCATCTAGCATAAATTTAATTTTACTTGCTATCCCGTTTTTCATGCACAATTGAAGTTTGAATTGCATAGGAATAACGGTAAAAACATTTTCACAATGAATTTGATCACAGAACTTACATAATTTATTTAGCTTGGTATCACACTACTGTGCATCCTTCCAATCCCACCTTACAAAATGAAAAAAGCCCTGGCTTTATTAACAATAAAGAAATAGCAAAAAACCCATTTATATTTAAAACACTGAAGTGTGTGAAGAATCTATAAAACAACTGACCTGTTCAAATTGTTGTTTTTCCAATCCATGCACTGTTTTTATTAATTAGGACCCAAACCAGATTGATCGTCATTTTATAACGTTTGACATATTCACTGTCTTCCCACTTCCAGTAGAATCTTCTTAAATTTCCCAGCACTGTGTTTTATTGCTGGTACCATATGCTTTATTGTTCAGCCACAAGAGCTTCACTCTGCACAAAGACTCATTACCTACTGCTTGCTGAGCAGCTTCGGGCTCACTGAGGCTGCCTGTGTGATCACATGGGAGTTTTGTCTGAGAAAGCCAGGCATGCCACTGATTTCACCGGCTACGGATATTTTTATCAGCTGAGGTCTACTATGAGGAAGGAATAACAAATTCTAAGGCTTCTTTAATTCATTAAGACAGCAGTTGTTATGGAAATTCCCTCAACTTTTTTTTTTTTTAATTATTATTATCATTTCTACTGTAACACTGGTCCAAGAAGAAATTCAAGAGATTTGTTAAAAGTAATTTTTTATTGTGGGGAGTGGCACAAGCCATGCATTGTCTGCATTGCTCTGCACACAGCACACACTGAAATTAATATTCCGAAGAGGTAATATTTTGCCAACACTTAATCTGCCAGTGTTTATCCTTTATGTGGAGGACGAGCTTCCAAATGAAAAATTGTACCTAAAAACCAGCCCCTTAATTTAAATTTGTCTCATCAGTCAAGGGCATTACCCTGTAATCTTTGGTCATAAAATGAGTTTTGCTGGCTTCAGTGAGGCTACTCAGGTGAATAAGAATTGGCCATTTGAGCAGGGATTACTCTCAAATCCAAATGACAAATTATGTAATACAATGAAGTCTAATCTCTTCTTGGTAGTAGTTGGTGATGCTCTGGTGTTTGTTTGCATGTTTGCTTGCGCGTTTGGTTGGTTGATTTGGATTTTCTTGTTTATTTTAAATAAAAAATTATAAATTTAAATAACCTTTTATAATGGTTAAAAAACTTAATATTTAACTGAGTATTTAATATTAGATAAAGTGAATATCTAAATCCAAATTTTAAAAGCCCTTACAGAAAAAGGTAAATATAATTTTTTTTTCACTGATCCATTATCAGTATCAGGGTTCCACGCTAGAATATTTGGAGATAGCTTGATTCCTACTGCAGAGTGAATTCCCTGAATATTCTAATTTAAAGCTAGCTTTCTACAAACAGCTAGTGATGATAAATTAACATCTCTCCACCGTGAAAACTTGTACTGAACACGCAATTATCCTTAATATTAACACTGCAAAGATGCAGCTATTCTACAAAACAGTCAATTATCTCTAGAATAATTCAGAGCATTTTGATAACATGAGATAGCAAAAGAAACTGTTTTCTCATTAACATTCCACAAATGAAATACCTCCTTATTCTATTTAAGGTCTCTCTCATCAGAATAAATGACAGCTTGTAGCTCATGGTTGGCATTATTCTGGTGCTATCAAAGTCAGTTGAAGTTTTGCTGCTGATTTGCGTGGAAGAAGGGACAAGCATGACTAACAGATTCATTCGCCTTACCGTGTCGTCACGCAAATCAATGACAAAACTCGTTTCTTTATTGTTCTTGGCATCTTGCTCGGTTTGTATTATTAAGGTTTTGTAACACTTGATATGCAGTCTCTATGATTACACTGAATTATACAAGATGGTTAGTAAAGGATTCAGAATTACCCACAACCTAAATCCAGTAATGAGTGTCTTCTACCCTCTCACATTCATTTCCGTTTTTAAAAAATGCCATTATCAAGAATGAGTGTACTTTGAAGTGCCACCATTTTCATCTACCCAAAGACACAGAACGAGCAGATGTTTTGTGTATTCCATGTCTCTTAGGCAGGAAACACTACTGTGTGTACATTAATGAGAAGAAATGAAAGCAGACTAGAAGGACTCCTAACGAACAGCTGGTTTAGCTACAGCTATGCATATTTTTTTCCCCTGGCAATACCACTGCTGATGTCACGATGCTCATGTAGGAAGACATAAACAAAAGGCAGGCATTTTTGCTGCAGTAGCATTAGGGGAAAAAAGAAAACCCAAACGTTTGACAGATGGAAAGAACAAAAATTGGTCAGGAAAAGAGTACTATTGTCAGATTTTTCTGTGTGTTGTTATATACACTGTGGAACAGTCCTCAAATCCTAAAAGGTGGTTAGAGGAAAACATGTTCAAGGACATGATACAGTTAAACCAGTTAGCAGGAAAGAGTTGTTTCTGCAGGAGACAATAGCAGCAAGCAGTCTCCATGCTGAGAGGCACCCTCGGTTAATCACTTCTTCAAGGTTGGTGGGGGGAGGGAGGGAAGCTTCAATCCTCCATAGTGAATTTTGAATTTCCTAAATATAACTTGTCATTTTTAGGTAGCTAAATTATATTCCCTCCCATCCCATCCTCTCTTTTCACAGGGTTACTAAATAGAAAGAAGTCTTTGTCAGAGCCACACTGCTGAATTTCTGCCCAAACATATTACCGAGGAAGGGCATTTTTGCCACTACAAAAGGGATTATAGATCACCCAAGAGATTCACAGGGGCCAAAACCTAGGCCTCCCTTGTCACTCCAGAGAAGGAAGAGGTTCAAATGAGACAATACTTCTTGATATCCCTCCTGTAGCAGCCAGGATTTCTTCAAGAGAATCCAAATTCACCTCTCCTTGAAAAAATGGTGGGAGAATACAAATGCATAGCAGTCTCTTCCACCCAGGGTCTCCCATGGGAGTCGAGGTAAGCAAGGGCTCTCTTTTCTCGAATAAAAGGTTCTTTGTGAAACCAAATGGAAACAGAATCAAGAACCTGCTGACCATCTGTAAATAAGGGTAAACTGTCAGATCCCAGATCTACTTTGTAAGAAAAACAATTAATAGGAACATTCTTATGCATTCCCATTTCACAGAAGCTACAGCAAAAGTGAACTGGCAAAGGAAATTTGGACTCTGAGTGATCAGCATCATTAATAAGTAATAATTCTATAAATCGTGGTTTATTCTACTCTATATGCATTTAGACTTGAGTACTTTTATAGAGGTTATATGTATTGAAATACATACCTTGGACAGAATTTAAAAACAAACAAAAAAACCCCAAGCAAAAACCCAAAGACCCACAATAACCCAAAACCTGCCATATATCACAATCCAGACTAAGCCCTTGATTTGAATTTCAAGTAATTTCCACCTTATATAACTACATTATTTTTTAGGGTATCAAACTTAATCTGCTGTTCAGTATCCTGTATGATAGTTGGATGAATCACATAAGAATCAAAACAATTAGGGGAAGACCACTGTTCAATTTCATGAAACAAAAAAGGGACAACTTGCACTTAATGCCTTGTTATTCGGAATCCTGTACCTTGCAATAAAATGCAAGAGGTCTGGTTTCTTCAAGTACACCAGAAGTATAATAACTTCCATACCAGTTAAGTAAACAGAGGGTTTTGCTGAAACTTTTACAATCTTCTAGTGACAAAAAAGATTTGAAGTCCAGGATTTATAAAATGTATTCAGTGGACCATGCATGCTCTACTCCAGCTCTTACAAGCAGCATGGTTTGTATGCCATGGTTTGCAATTTATGAGCTACAGCAGCACCAGCAGCTCTAAATGCCTTGGCATTGGCTTTCAGACTTGCAAACAGATGATTTGTGGTCGCTTCTTTGGTAAGATCTATAAACCTTGCCCATGCAAACTCCTCTAAATTGAATTTGGGATGAGGCATAGCTGGAAACTTCCCACAGAACTGTGCCATTACAGAAATTCTACAGAGTTAAAAATGCTCACCTAAGAGAAAATAGTGTAATATTAATTAATCTAAATTTATGATCAGTAACACCAGGGTAGGATAATCTTAAGTATAAATTCTATATATTTCTTTCCAGGCTAAAATAGAATCAAATAAATTTCCTCACCCTGGCCCCAAATGTCTAGCTTTCTCTAGATCAGTCGCAGCTACACAATCTTCAAGTAGTGTCACTTTAACTATTCAGTTCCAAATTTTGGGGCTTGATAGATTGCCACTGCCTGCCATGACTGGAGGAATGACATTCTTTGGGTTCCTGAACTGCACAAATATGAAAATATTACTCATTCATAAATGGCATTCTCAACAAAGAAAGACAACCATGTTTTGAAATAAGAGTCTAGTCAGTGAAATGAATGGAAATAGACAAAATCTATTTGAAAGGTGATATCCGCAGATGAACAGATGGATGGAGAAAGCAGCTTATAAGTGAGGGGCAGGCCTGTGAGCAGCTGTTCTGGTTTCTGGCACTCTACCAATCCCATCACCAAACTTCGTACAGTGACTCCCGGTGTCTCAGTGCAAGGCTGCCAGTGCTTCACCCCTGCTTCCAGCACCCTTACCCTGCCATGCCAATTTAAAGGACATCATCTACGGTTTGCTATTTTTCTGACTCTTAATAACTGCTTGACCAGAAGCAACATTTTTAATCACACAGTAAAAAACTGGCACAGAGTGAGAATGAATTCTCTTTACACGTACTGTGGGATACAGCACAGCATATCCCTTCCCAATGATTTTTAGCACAAATCTTGAAAATCTCATTTTTAAATGTTACATTCTTACTACATCTTACATAAACAACATTTTTCCAAGATAAAATTAATCTCTTCCAGGCTGATACTCCAGAGGAGAGCTTACAAAAAACAGCACTGGAAAATAGTATGCTTTAGAAGAACTCCTGTACACAAACAAAATTATTCCTCTGCAGTAAACATACAGAATTCCTTTTTCCTTTTACAACCTTTCTCAACACTGATAGTTAACTACCAAAATCAAAGAAATACTAACTTTAGCAGGCAAACGAGTGCACTGTGAGGTGTATAGCCAAGTAGCAAAAGAATCTCTTGACTGCTTTTGCTTTAGATTATGTGAATAATCAAAGCAAATAATTTATAATGTAATGCTTGATACAGCCATCATTCAAAATGCCAGAAGAGCGTGGATTCTTTCAAACAAAACAAAGTAAGTTCTATTTGAAAGAGCAAAGTGGTCATTCTCTTGGGAGGGAAAAAAAAAAAAGACTTAGAAGAAGGCAGATGCTTGAAGAGAAAATGCCTGTGCTGTCGGGTATGGCTTCATAAGCCAGTTTTTCTCCATGTTTCCATGACACCTCAGACATTCCAACATGATCCATGCTGAGGAGTGATTCAGAACTACACAGAGCTATGCTTGGTGTGGTTAGAAATTGTAACATATAAACAGAAGAAACAAAGGTGCCTTTTGGCTTATAAATAACTGAAATACTTCCTACTCCATATCCTTTTTCCTTGCTTGGTCACTAAGCACATCTTTTCTCATAGTATCATTTTCCAACTTAAAAGTTTCACTTGGCTGTTGACCAGAAGAAATTTCAAATTAGATAAAATTAAGAGATATTTGAAGCAAGCATGCTAGCTAGTATTTTCTCTCTCCAAGAATTTGGTTCTTCTAGTTCCCTTTTATGTACTGTAGTAAACCAAAAAGAAGTTTACTGAGTCAGTGCAGTTGGAACAGGAAAAAAATCCAGACATAAGCTGACCGTCTTTCCTTACTGGATTTGTCACCAACAGACCTTCCTAAAACACCTCTTCTGTTGCTAAATCAGCAACATTACTTCCTTCCTTGTTTTCTCAACTTCCACAGTGAAGCAGACAAGCTCTTTCGTTTTCATCTTCCACAAAAAGATGTATTTTTTATTGTTACAATCTTCAAATTTGTTCCCATCTACCATAAAAACAAGTATTTTGAGCAGAGACAGATGTGAAAATATACCAGACACACAGACATATCTAAGCAGCAATGTAAATAGGTTTTTACATTTTACAGTAGTTAGTTTATGAAGCATTCCAACTTAAAGCACAAGACATTTTCAATATACTGCTGAGAATAAAATACATAATGTTACATAGTGGACTTTCAATCAAATAGACAAGAAGATACCTAAATTCTAAAATAAAAGGTGCCTGTCTAGAATTGCTGAACATCAGCTTAGGATCTCATTCCACAGGAAGTGAATCTGCTACAACACTTCTTCCCACCTTTGTACATCCCACATATGACACAATCATTTAAAGCTTGAAAAAAACAGTGAATTCTCGGTTGTAAGGTAGCTTTTTACTATTTCAAATAACCTTTAAAGAACAGAAACTGATTCTTCTTTAATAATTCTGTCCATTTCCATTTGGCCATCATTGATTTCTTGTGTATCCAGGAGAGCTTGAAAATAATTTTTATTTACTTCCTTGTTTGTCTACCAGCATCAGTGATAACATCGGCACAGCAATGAGAATTTTATTGCTCATGCTGAGGTTTCTCCACTAGCACAACACAACACAATTCCTCTCTAGACCCCACCTCCCCCCAAAACGTTCCATGGCAGCAGCCTACATTAATAAATTAAGTCTTTTGCAGGTAATTTGCCTTCTCCCACCCTAAAAACACAATAATGATTTCACTTGCCCTAACATCAGTGTTAAAGAAATTAAATAAAAAATCTTTTCATATATTTTAGCATCCAAAATAATTTTCCTAGTATATATTTGCAACTTCCATCAAGTTAAAAGCTGAACTGCTGCATATCTACAGCAAACTTTTACTATGTTATTGTAATATTCTAAGGTTTCAGAAAGTACATGAGCCAGCAGTGTGCACTCACAGCCCAGAAACCCAAGTGCACCACAAGATGAGTGGCCAGCAGGTCAAAGGAGCTGATTCTGCCCCTCTACCGTCAGAAGAGTCCATCTCTGGAACTGAGGCCAGCTCTGGAGTCCTCAGCACAAGATACAGAATTGTTAGAGCAGGAAAGCCACAAAGATCATCAGAGGGCTGGAGAACATCTCCTGTGAGGACAGGCTGAGAGAGCTGTGGCTGTTCAGCCTGGAGAAGAGTTGACTTCAGGAAGATCTCATTGTGGCCGTCCAGTACTTAAAAGGGGCTTATGAAAAAGACAGAGGGACATTTTTCACACAGACAGTGATAGGGCAAGGGGGACTTGTTTTAAACTAGAACAGGGGGGATTTAGATTAGACATTAGGAAAAAATTCTTTAGTCAGAGGGTAGTGAGGCACTGGAACAAGCTGCCCAGAGAAGTTGTGAATGTGCCCTCCTTGGAAGTGTCTAAAGTCAGGTTGGATAGGGCTTTGAGCAATCTGTTCTAAGTGGGTAACATCCCTGTCCGTGGTAGAGAGCTTTGAATTAGATGATCTTTAGGGTCCCTTCCAACCCAAATCTATGATTCTATTCTATGAAAGTAATCCAGTCCAATTCAGAAATATGCTTTCTAAGGAACACTGACTATTGTTTCTTTCATACAGGAAGAAGATGGATAGCAGTATTTAAATAACCACATTCATATTAGCAAATCAGTGGACAGTTCCAGGACACTCTGGTATAACTTCAGAGATCAAAATGGACTGATTTATAATTTGATTACACTGTTTTCAGCTGGCATTAAAAGTTTAAAACACTGTGGTTTTGGTCTAACTTTCCAAGAGCATTCAGGGTTAAGTATAGTCTCAGCTACATGCCCTGAGACTGTGCAAGGAATCAACATTTCTGGAACATGATCAAGTTTGGAAGTTCTTTTGCAGAAGAAGTTATCAAGTAACTGTTTAATCTAAGACTTCTACCTAAAAGGGATCAGAACTAAATAAAGACTTTAATTAGAGCATTTTTATAGCTCAAATATCTTTCAAGATTTCAGCATTTCAGAAACCATGATTTTTTTTTAATTTAACTACTTGAAACCTACCAGCTGCAGAACTTAATGTTTCAGTTAGATTTTCTGTTCATAATATTAAGTAGACATACTTATTACCCTGACAGCAGTACAATAGCCAAGAGTTGAGCATGTCAGACTGCAGTCCTTAAAGACTGCAGCCTCTTGTGTTGGTGTACTTGCAGAGGAAGAATTTTTTTTCCCTTTTAAAATCATTATTCAACATATTTTCCAGTGAACATCTTAAAAAAAATAAATTAGACTTCAATCAGGATTACATTCAAATACTTTGCATTAGGATCACAAATTTATGGCACAGACAAAACCATCGGGACCGCTGGTATCACCTGATACAAAGTTGCATCATCTGACACTTTTGTATGTTGCAGAAAAGAAGCAATTACCAACTCAGTGTGGTTTTTGGCATCCTTGCAATGATTGTGACTTCTCAAAGCAATTAATTCTCTTGGTCAACATCTTTAGGCACTGAGGATAATATTGTTTCCATCATAATAGTTTCCCTTTTAGGAACATGTATATTTCTGGAGGACCATGTTTATTTCTCCTATATTAAGCTGAGATAATACTAGGGTTGTCAGATATTTAGAAATAGTGTAGTCAGTGTGTCTGTTTTGACCTTCCAGGTCACAGAAAAGGTGCAAGCTGACAGCACCAGCTGTCATTTGCTGTTAACAGACTTCTACCACATCAACAGCTCCAAGCTCATAGGGGAACTCACCAGTTTTGTGTCTGAAGAGCAGGAAGTCAGTACCCTTGCCTCTCTTTTTCCATCTTCTGGGGTGGGCACATTTCAGTGACACTAGCACTGTTCTAGCTGCTGGCCTGGAATTGCTCTCCTGCCCTATGTCCACTTACATAGGCTCTAGGATACAGGATTGCAAATGCAGACTTCAGCCATTTAACATTTCAGGAAATACAAAGACTTGCCAGTGCCAAATGTTCTACTTTTTCAGAGCAAAAGACATTCTCACTGCCCTGGATGTCTTGAATTGAGAGACAGGAGTGGCCCATTTACATTCAGGAAACATATTCTGTGTCATTTACAATGGCAATGAGTTCATAACTGTGCAGTGTGTATCCTGCAGTTTTTCTTATTATCTCCAGCACTGCGAGAATTCCTGAAAAGCTGTCACATTTAGCTAGCTACATACTTACAACAGCAAATTGGTACATGCTCTGTGCTGATCTTCTTATTTTTTTTCTGTAGTTGCAAAATTGCAAACATCTCAAAAATTGCTTTATGATCACAATCACACAGGAATAGACCCAGATCAGCAACTGCCAGCCTTGTCGTGACACTCAGCAATGACATTGGCAGTTTGTAGAGAACAGCAGTATCTTGAAGTAGACAAACTGAGATGAGTAGGAAAACCAAACAGGAGAAAGGGGTCAGAGACACAAAAACCTGCCTACTTTTCTAGCTGTAGAAGTTAATCTAATTAGAAAATGCTAATTTCCCCACAAACCTTGCTGGATGCCTTAAATTAGTATACCACAACAATGACAGCATTTACAGCCTTAAAAGCTATATATAACCTGATATATAAACTTAGAAGCTAAGTATCTTAAATGTCAAGCAGGAAGCAATGATGGATTCAAAGACCTAGCATTGCCAAGGAAACAAAGAGCTACTACTTGTCATCTTGTAATTTTTGCACGCCAACTGACAATTTTACACACATTATGACAAAGGAAAGTTTTAAAAGAGACTTCTAAAAACAATTAAATACATTTGCAGTAACTGCTCCAAACATTTGAAACAGCATGGGATTTAAAAATTTTTACTTACCAATAATAATGAACCCTGACTGAGAAGTGGATAGGAAAAGACCAAATACTTGCCTCTACTTCAAGAGGCAGACACAAAGAATGTATATTTATGACAATAAAAAGTGATGCTAATGAGGATACAAACAGTTCATCAGCAGGTCAACTAACATCACTTTTAATTCAATATTGAGATATACAAGAGAACACAGCAAGAATGCATTTTTTTTAAGGCCAGAATTTTGTGATATTGAGATGGAAATTGCTAAAATTTTTGCCTATGATTTTTCTTTTGCTTCACAGCTGAGTTCAGTCAACTCTCTTGGAGGAGAGACAAACTGCTTACTGGAAAACAATCTTACAGTAAAAATCTGAGAAGGATACATATGCTGTTAGCACAGACTTTATACATAAGCTTCTCTCTTTTTTTTAGATTAACCAGAAAAAGTACAGATGGGAATGAAAAGGCCACTAAAAATATAACTTTATAGAAAGTTGTAAGATATGGAAGGAACAAGGTGACTTTTCAAAAATAAACTGAGTAGCAACTAGAAGAATGAAAGAACCAAGAGTGGAAAAAAAGCACATGCAAGCCAACGTTTCAAAAGATGAAATATCGTAAATACTTGAAGGTGAACTGTGAAAGATGAGGCCAAAACATTTATTTTGAGATCTAAGAAATATATTTTTATCTAATATATATGTGCTGAAAATAAGGCACAGGAGTCCCAAAGTAAATTAATGACAGAGAAAAATTAACTGAATGAGAATACCGAAGCACCATACTGTGGCACTGATGGCCAATTTATGCTAGGAACATAACTCTATCCATTAAAAAAGAAAAAGCAATAAAAAGGAATTCCTTTGCATCCTAACCCTCCAGCAAACACAGTGGCAAAATTCACAAAGTGCAAAGTGCACTGAACAAGAAGTGCAAGATTTGAAAGGTTTCACTCTGCTATAAAAAACAAGAGGATTTGGTGAAAACCTACCAGTGACCTCAGACTACTATCAATGGGTGTGGGAAACTCCAAAACCCAAACACTAGACAGGCTGACAGCGGAGTCAAATACAGCCGGAACCAGAAATGAAAACTCCTGCCTGTCTGCACATCCAGGGTTTTGTTCCACGCACACAAATATGGTGAATCTGCCGGTGATATCCAACACTGTGGTCTCTATCCAACACCTAGGCATTAGCCAAAGTCAGATCTTCAGAAAACAAACCCAAAAGTGAGACACACATATAATAAAAGTCAAATAAAATGTAGTGGAATTTATTAGTAGACAATGGATAACCAATGAGGACTCTCAAGCCACAGCCAGACTGCATACAATTCAGCAGTAGGAACAAAACCTGGTAACAAATAGGATGCCAAGCACTTACTAAATGCTACACTACTCTTATTTTCAGTATACAGGTGTTATTAATACTTGAACTAATGACTGTATTTCAAAACTTTTCTCTGGATTGTAAAAAGAAGAACCTACTGAACTACTAGAGTTGGACTAGCAGCAGAGATGTGAAATCAGTTTCTGTGATCAGTTGCACCCTGAAATCCATTTGTAATGAGAACTTCTGTGGGAATTGGAGCAGTTTAACTACTCCATACCTAGCATCTCCATTCGCAAAAATAAAATAAAATTTAAAAAAACCTAATCAAATATCTTATTGTTAACCATCCCTCAACTGTGCTTTCAGTGGTTGCAAGTAAAAGGTTTGCTTCAAGACCACCAGTTAGGGAGAGCACCTGTTTCATTGAACAAGTCAAAACAATCAGAGGAAGAAAACATTTTGCACTTTCAACAATAATAGGTGGGTGGGAAGGAAAATTTTAGTGTCAAGTCTGGAAATTTAAGTCTGATATGAACTTCAGGATTCTACTGCTAAGTTAGATCAGTAAGTGGATGGGAAAGCACTGTTTCTTCTGATACTGGGTGATAACCTGACACTCAAATTTAAAAGATAAAATAAATTCTCAAGATGGGAAAAATTTAAAGCATCTAGCAGTATCTTAGTACACATGAAGTGGTTAAAAGCCATTTATTTCTCCTCTCAAAGATAATCCCTACTAATTGCTCTAGTTGTGGAAATACATTTTGTGGGAAAGGATAATGAAGCCTTCTTGTCAAATTGCTCATGTCATTATTTCACTGCAGAATGCAAATACTATAGCCAGACCCATTCCCAGCATGCTGAATATCAGCCTACAGAAAAGGACCCTTGCCTAAGCCACTCTGACCCTTCTTGCTAGTTTCTTCTGACCTTTCTGACCTCATTAGACTGGTATAAAGAAAATAAAGGAGCTGTTGGGTACTCTTGATGGATTAGAAATAACAAGAATGTGTCTAGGACTTACTTAAGTACTAAACCAGACCACTGAATTATAATGCTTTTCAAACAATCAAAAGGATAATAGGGATAGTGATGAAGAAATAGAGGTAGAAAGAAATAGATTCTTAAAATGTTGTGAATAGTATGCTTTTTGGAAATTGTTCATCAGCATCCTTATACTTATTCTGCTGCCATTTTAGATGGTTCATTTTTTAAGGCCCTATTTGAGTGAGAACAAGTATTAGAAACCAATGGTCCCAGCACAATTATTTTGATTAACCATGAATCCAACTTAAGCACCTTGCTGAAAGAAGGCTTTAATCTCCTCTGGTCAGATTTATTTAATGAATTCTTCAAATTCCCAAAGGAAGGAAATTCTAGAGGATAGAATGCAAGTCTCTGAACTCCCTGTGTCACATTTCAAACACTACGTCATACAATCAACAAAATCTGTGTCTTACCAGACAAAAGGGTACAGATACTATCAAAGTGCTTATTCTTTACATAATACATACCTTCTCCAGTAGAATTACTTTGGGTTTCTGACCTGTCTCCCAGCCCTGAAAGGGGCAAGTCATGCATTTCTATAGCTTACATAATAAGCTACAAAATTAGTTTTGCTCTCTGGATAGTAGATTTTGTCATCCCCAGTAAATAGTTATTTTTTTTATTTTTAGCTAATACTGGCACCTGAGAAAAACTCTCAGAAAGGAAACTACAGGCCACAACTCATAACAAAAACCCCAAGTACTACAACATAAATTTTACAGCAACTGAAACATGGGACATATGTCTTTTTATCTTTTCGTTCTGTATTTCTAATTTCGAGGGGAAAAAAGTACTATGGGGGAATTTATAGTCACAGAAATCTTCCAAGTTTCCATATATTGCAATTTCTAATTAAAAGCTCTTGAATTTAACCACTGGAAAGTATTTATGGGAACAGAAGAATTTTTTCTTTATATGTTTAACTACTCCTAAAAGAAGACACTAGTAGATAGGCTGACCTCAACCAAAGGGTTCAGGCTTTATTCTGCTATGCATTAAAATGCAGGCACCAACACATAAAATTAAATTATGTCCTTTTTAAAAATAAGACTATGCCATCATTTGTTCCTGAAATATCCTCTGTTCAGCTCTCCTGCAGTTTTATAGATCCTGACATGGGAAAACTGTTGCATTTCTGATAGTGGTGATTGTCCCTTTCAGAAATTTATAGCCTTTGGTAAATGTCTGTATGTCTCACATGTCTCCTGCACCAAGTGCACAATCCAGCCCCAAGCCAGCACCAGGGGAGAGGCTGCAAACGCTGCACTGGAGCAGGGACTCTCATCAGCTTCATCTCCACAAGCTTAAATGTGTTAAAACAGCCACTGAATCCAGACACTGTCATACTGCACAGTTAGATGACACAGTGGTTAAAAAACAACTTAATCAGGTTGCTAGCACAGATTTCAGGGTTGCTGTATCTGGGCAGCTGTTCTAGCACAATTGGGTTAGTGATTTATGCTGTCTCTCCACTCTCCCCATTTTAAGACAATGGATTGAGATTTGAACATGTAAATTTTTCATCCTCATCACTCCTCAGACCTTGTGAATGCAGAGTCATTTCAAGCACTGTAGAAGGATTTTGGTTTGATTTTTGTTTGGGGGAATAGTTCGTTTTCTTGTGGTGGTAGTCTACTTTCCCCTTTGTTGTTAGCCAGGATTGTGGTGTAAAGATAAATGGTGGACAAGGACCTTGTGTTTGGATATTTAAGATACACAAACAGAAAAGCCCAACATAAAACCAAACCAACCAACCAAAATCAAAGCAGTATTGCAGTCAGCTAGCAATTCCTTCCTCTTACATGTGATATGGGTAAAACCTGTTTCTTCAAAATTGTGTTTGTCATCTTACATTTCTATCATTTGTCTGCCCTGTAACTGAAAGAGAAATTAAAAAAAATCTCACCTATTAGAGGTTAAATTATTTATTTTCCCACCTTGACCTTGTTTTGGAATATGCTCATTCCTGTGGATTAGCTACAGCAGTTAACCTGCTGTTTAAAGAGCACATAGAGCAAAACTGCTCTTCACAAAACAAAGGGCAAGGTGAGCAAACAAAGAAACCCCTGCTGTGCCTGTTCTTTTATCATTTTATTTATCCTATTATCTCATATATTAGATAGGTTACTTATGTTCCCTACTAAATCAAGCCCAGAAAAAGAAACACTTTTCAACTCATCTCCTAGAATGAGATGAGTAGTAGACCAGAAACCTAACTCTGACTACCAGAGAGAGAGGGAGCTCCTATCCTCCCTCCACATCTTAAATCAGAACAATATAACAAATTGTCCCACTTAGACCCACATAAACCAGACAGGTTTAATGTCTGCATTCATATCATGATTAACTCCCAAATCAGACCCTTCAGAAGAACAGTTGTGACTTCTGATTTTTCCTTCATCAGTACATGTAACATTTAAAAATAACATTCTAATAACAAACAAATAAAAGATAAATACTCATTTTCCAGTATCCCAGTAAAGCTTACATGAAATTATGAATTAGTTAACCAAGAGAAGATACTATCATAGTTTTCTTGCTATTTATCAAGCATTTTAAGTTACTTTGTGATATTATTAAAATATTTTACTGATTACATACAACTCTCTGAACACATTTACTACTTGAGATATGTTGGCCAGCTCTTTATGGCTGAATAAATCATATCCCTTACTTCCAGTCTCTGGAAGAAACTAATCACATCATGATGTGACAATTAAAATAAAAGCCTTCAAAGTACCTCTTCGGATAACTTGGTGTTTCCCCTTCCAAAATATTAAGCAGCCTATACTTTTGCAAGCAAGTGACAAAGGATGCAAATATATAAAAATAATTTATTTACAAACAAACAAGATAGGAACATTTTACCTGTATATATCTAATTTCATTGGAAGTTGCTGATGTATGCTAATCCAGTAGGTTTCAGCGTGAATTTTATGCATTTTTAAACACAAAAGTGCAGCTGGAAAACTGATTTTTTTTATCTGTGCTCTTCCAAAAGCGCTCATCAAAATCCCTGCAGAGATGTAAAATACAGCATCATGTTTTGTACCATCAAATGGTACAAAATGAAACTGGACTTGTATAACTGCAGAGATATATGCATGTGAATAACTGCTACTGTACTACTGACCTTGTGATCCCAAAGAACGCCAGTTTCTCTCAGGAGATTTTTAGACCTCTGAAATCATGCTTTCAGTCTGTAGACATTTCCTTAATCTGTCCTTTAAAAATGAAATTCATGTCTCATTACTGTTAAAATGATACCAACAAACTCTTAGAATTTCTATCAAAAATGATGCAATGCCATATGCAAACTCACAGAATAAACTGAAAATTCTGTTTGTTTACAGTGAAGCCAAGTTACCATATTAGGGTGAAAAAATTCAGAAGAGCATATTGATATATAAAAAATAAATGATGATACAACCTTTGAGCACACAGCCAGTGTGCACATTTGATTTCTGGTACACATGAAGTACTTCTGCTCTGAAACAACAGGGAGTCTGAAAACCTTCCTGTATTTCACTGAGCAGGGCAAAATTCAGTAATTGCAAGGACAATTAAACATTAATCCTGCTTACCACGGCAGGTGACAGACTTGCCATCTGTTGAAGTCCTTAAAGTGAGCTTGGATATCTTTCTAAAATATGTTTTTGGATATAGTTTTTTGGAAAAGCAAAACTAAAAACAAAGTAACATTTAATCCATACTGCAAAATTGTGGTCATCATATAGAGAGAAGGGGCTGGTGGCACAAGGCAGTGACAGTAGCAGCTTTGCCATTAGAGATGCCTGTTTGTGTCATGGTTTAACCCTAGCCAGCAGCCAAGCCCTGGGCAGACACTCGCTCACTGCCCCACCAGCAGGATTGCCAAGAGAATCGAAAGACAAAAGCTGGAAAACTCTTAGGTTTAACAGGGAAAGAAAAGGCCATGCATGCAAGCAGAGCAAAACAAGGAATTAATTCACTGCTTCCCAAGGACAGGCAGGCTCAGCCATTTCCAAGAGAGCAAGACCCCATCACAGGTAAGGTTGCTTGGGAAGACGGCACTCCAGATGTCCTCCCTTCTTCCTTCTCCCCGCCCTCTTCACACACTGAGCCTGGTGCCATTGGTCTGGAATGTCCCTGTGCCCAGCTGGGGTCTCCTGTCCCAGCTGTGTCTCCCAGGCACCCCCAGCTCCCTCTCCAGTGTGGCCGTACAAGGAGCAGGAAGGGCCTTGGCTCAGTGAGAGCCCTGCTCAGCAATAACAAAACATCTCTGTGTTATCAACCTGTGTTCAGCACAAATCCAAACACAGACACCATGCAGAAAATTAACTCTACCCCAGCTGAAACCAGCACAGTGTCTCTTACCATTCTGCCCATTCACACTTGTGATCTGGGCTTTAAAACAGTGTAGGAATCCTAGCTCAGCTGGTCTTAGCTTTGGTACAGACTTCGGTTAGACCTCTAGTGATTTTCCATCCTCTTTCAGCACAGGCCGTAATTCTCTGGGCACACAGCTCTAACACACTGTCTTAGCTATGGTCTTGAGAATCAGGGCTGCCAGGCTTGCTATTGTGACATTCTGCTTAAGGGATACGTAAGAATTTTTAGGATCAAAATGATTTGAGGAAAAAAAGTTTTTGATCATGATACAGGGAAGTGTAGGTGGTAATTAAATTCAGCATCATAAAGGCAAACTACATCGACTCCCAAAAGCATTTAGTACTGGCTGTTTCACACAAGCAATTAATATTTCTTGCCAATACTACTGCTGCTGTTTGCACATATCGGAGTGTACACAGATGGACATAGAGCATACAGCTCCAGCTTTCTAGAGCAGGAAAGAAGGTACCAAACAAAAAACATTTTCTTTTTTGAGGCATGCGCACAAATGAGTCTACAGCTAATCTAATAACTCATGACTGAAGTGATGGTGCAAAGCATGCCGTGCAGTATGGATGAAACTGAGTGGGCTGTACAAACTTCAAAGCAATAAACAGGCTACAAAAGACGTGTGGGCAGAGGAGAAAATGGAAAATATAGAAGACATAGGGAGGTGGTTCCATTATCAGCTGCAGGACGCATATAGTGTTGTACATGGGAACAGTGGGGAAGGACTGCAAAATATGGATCTGAATAGATTCACCTCAGTCCTTAGTAGTCCCACAAAATACCATGAAGACTCTCAAGGCTATGACAGGGCTTTAGTAATTAGCAGGCAATCCATTAAGTTATGAAAAATAAATTTTGGTCTCAAAAGCCTCTATTGTAGATTTCTCTGTCCTTCATTTATGTGAATCTAAAGATTCCTTCACATTACAAAGCACAATAAACAAGTCAAAGTAGAACACCGTATTAATCTGAAGACTACCAAAGTCACCCCAATTTAAAAAAAAAAAAAGTAAATCCTTTCTTGAGCAACCTATATTTAATTTTGTGAAAATCCAGGCCTAGCTCATCTGCAAGCCAAAATTCTAGACAAATCACAACATTTAATGACGTCCTTCTGCACATGCTCTGACCCAGCACCTCCTCTTCTGTGTTAATCTCATTGTGAGAAATGTATATTTAAAATGCCAACTCAATTTTTATGTGAAATGTCACATTTTGTCATCTCTCCTGGCTGCTCTTCTGTCTGTCTTACTTTTTGAGAAAATTCTCACTTCCTTAAAGGCAATAACAAGATGAATTTACTACAGCCAAAAGCATTTTTGATGCTTATTCAAAGTCCAAAGTTTGGGTAGCTGTATTCATACTGTAGCCTACTGACCTGTAATGTTAGTGAAATAGATAAATTCACAACATTGAGTCTTTCCACTGCAAGCAATTATAAACTACACACTGGTAGGCATAAAAATAATATATTATTTTAATGCAACTGTAATTAATTAAATTGTGTTACCTTCTTCCTAAGAACATACAATTGGACATGACAGCAAAGGTAAAAATTTTTACTGATTTTAAATAGTAGTGCAACAATGCAATTGTATCTCTGCTCCAAAACTTTTTATGTCTATTTACGCTAATAACTCAAAACTAAGAATACTACTTAAGTAAAGTAATGTGTAAAAGATGAAAAATAGTAGTAGAAGTCACTGGATATGCTCCATTTGAAAAAAAAAAAAGATGATACATGATCACTTTTTGGTAAAATGTAGGTCACCTATGGTTGCCATAGTAACCACTACTGAACTATTGCTCTACAGATGACCATTGCCTATGGCTGCTTTCCTTGCTAGCAGCCATACCTCAATTAAAATAAGAAAGAGTTTGGAATTGACATTACTTTAGTTGAAAACAAAACTCCTGCTTAAACATTTTCAAAAGCAAGTCTTAATATCCTTGTCTAAATAAAACACTCAGATACCCAGCTGACAACACATAAACCCCACTTTTCAGTACTAAAAAATCTGTTTTGTCTGTATCTAAAGCCTGGAGTTTCCAAAATGGAGAGAAACAAGAAGCTGCAAACAGAAAAAATATTTATACAGAGCAATTTACTAAATATCAGTAACTCAGAAATTCAACAAGCATTACCATTAGGTTAAGCTGTCTCTGATAATCTCACAGCAAGTCTTGTGACAATATATTCAGTATCTTCACTGCAAGTGGCTTGGCACATCATTATTTTGCACACAAGCACCCAGTGAAAACTGGAGCCACGGATAATAACAGTTGAAGCCTCACTTGGGATGAAGTCATTGAGTCTTCAATCAGTTTGATGGTGAAACTCCCTTTCTCACCACTATTACTCTGGGGCATACATAGTTGATGATGAATTCATTAAAATACAAAAGACTCCACATTACAAAAAGAGTCTTAATTTGCTTTGATAGTGAACTGGGAAATAACAGGATGACAAGCCAATGTCCTTGATAACTGCTAACTGGTTTTCCCCTTCAGAAGAGTCATATTACTATTATGGAAGTTCAGACTAAATGAGCTGTTTATTTTCTCTCCTTTTTTTTTTTTCCTGTTTGTTTGGGGTGGTTTTTTTTGATTGTTTGGTTGGTTTTTTCTTTTAAGTTGGTTGGGCTTGGTTGTTTTTTTTTTTGTTTTTTTGGGGTTTTTTTTTTAGCTTTTTCTTTGTTTTTTTTTTTTTTTTTTTTTTTTTTTGTCTTTNTTTTTTTTTTTTTTTTTGCTACAGGTGTTATAAAAACTCTGAAATATAAAATGTGAGGTTTGGATGCTACCCACATGCCTTAATGCTATTAGTACTACAAACATATTGTGGTAGGCTAGCATCAGTAGCAACACAATCAGAACACCAAAAAAGCTGCATATTTAGCGAACAAAAGAATGATGACCAATATTGCTGAATACCATCTACGAAGAATCCCATCCCCTCACTTGCTTTAAATTCTTGAAAGCTCAAAACAGACAAATGAACAGGTAGATGAACATAAGATTCCACAGCAAGACTGCTGGGAAGCCAAACAGACAAACCCCCATGGAACAGACAGCTCATGAAAGCTTTAGAATCAAACAATTAATGTAACTGGTTTTAATTCAATGAATTGGCAAATTCCAAAGAAAAGATGACTTGTTTATAGTCTCCTAACTGCACCTTGGGAAAACATCACTACAGTATTTCAAAGGAGGGAGAGGATTGATACTCAATTTCTTTACATTCCTGTAAGGATCAGGACCTTAAGTACACCTTCACACTCTGTGCACACCAGGGGACTGCCCTGAGCACCAGGACATTTCAGCAAGATACACATGGGAGAAGGGGCTGGTCTACAGAGGAAGATGAAAGGAAGAAGTCAATAGCTAACAGAATTCTGTTAGCTCCAGCTAACAGAATACTTTTCTTTTTCCCTAATGTTTTAATCAAAGTTCTTGAAATCTTTGCCCATGGGTCAGTAATTTCCATGGATTCATTCCTCCCTGCAGTTTATAAGACAGCAACCCCATGCATTTACTTTCTGTGGTTGCTGTCTTATATTGGAGAAAATCAGTCTGTATTTTCTGTATGTAGATACAGGCTTTCATCTTAAGCAGGTCCAGGTCCCCAGTGCAGCAAAAAAAGTCTTAGTACAATACAAATGATGTAAGAAAAATCAGAACGTAAAACTTGACCACTGAAGGCTGGTAGGACTGCAGACAGAGACAAAACACAGTTACATCTTTTTTGTAAGCATTAGAATGGTTTCATTATGAAGCACCAAGATAAAACTACTAAGTTCATCTGCTTGTTAACTCTGCTTTGCAAGCAGAACTGCTAGTCTATTAAAAAAAAAAAAAAAAAAAACAACACAACACAAAAAGACCAACCAATCCAAACACTACAGAAGGCTGTTCCTAGCTCACTGCTAGAGACTTAAGCATGTTCATACAAACAACAGCTGTATCAACTGACAGAGAAAAAACTTTTGAGCAGGCACAAGCCCCCGGAAGGAACCTCTTTTAGAAGATCTACTTCCAGTAGAATCTGTGCCTTTATGCTGGAGTTAGCTCCCCTCAGTCACCCCTATTGCTAAATTAGTGCTTGGCTACATAAAAACAAAGAACAGCAGAGCAACATTCAGTACTGAGAAATCTCTGCACAACGGCACCTGTATTGAGGGTGCTACAGTGTGAAATTAGTTTAAAAGGCCACTGTAATGGACAACCACAAAATGGTTTGGGTTGGGAAGGGGCCTTAAAGACCCTAGTTCCAAACTCCCACCCCAGGGCAGGGCTGCCACCCATGAGGATGAGGTTGCTCAGGGTCCCATCCAACCTGGTCAATAAGACAAAATATTCTATCTAAAATACCGAATGGCTTTAAATTTCAAAACATCTTTAAAACCATCTCTACACAGACTGGTAGGAAACATCATAAACTAGTATAAAATGAAGAATATGTACTAATCATGGCACTAGATGAGGAGAGGGGATATCAAAATTATCCTTCGAAGCTTCATTTGCTTTGTAAGAGCACATAAAGCAATTCAAAGAAAGCTGATGAAGGCCACTGGGACTCTCACTGGGAATAAAAGTGAGCATTAGGATACAGTAGTCAGGAGAAAGCAAGCATGATACTTTTTTTCAGACAAAAATGAATCTATTCATTAGCGATTATAAACTGGTAACAGAAAAATCAATTTCTCCCTTCTTTCTGATTTGATTCACCAATTATTTCCCTGCAAAAGGTAGTGTAATGGTATCAGGCCACCCACAGCTTTCACCAGTATCCAAATGTTATCATAATGCTTCCTTGTACCTGAAAAAAGGGACAGCTACTTTTAGTACCCAAGACAACTTAAGGCTTTTTTACCCTTAGAAACACATTTTAAAATTCTCATCTTATTTGAAAAACACCATGGAACAAGTCTTCACTAAAATAAAACTCACCTACTTCCCAGTCTTACCATTTCTCCAGAGAAGGATGCTAGTTGAGATTAGTTCAAATCCAAGCTAGAAGTTAGCCGAAAAGAAAAACTTCTGAAAGAATCTTAAAATCTGTGAGCTTAGGCATATCCCCTCTTTGTCAAAAAAGCATGGTTATCATGATTTTGCATTTCTAAAATTACATGCATCACTGGTGAGAGAAAAAAAAGACTTCATATTCTTTAACTTTATAAATGAGATTGTAAAGTTATTAAAATTATTTTGCATATTAATAGGCTCTAGAGAGACCATCTGCTATAAAAAGTCTAAAACCTGTGGCTAAGATATGATCTGGAATAATTTTAGGTCTGTAGAACAAATCAAGGACAATATCTAACCATCAAGTTTAATTTTTACCCAATCTCACAGACGACATTTGACCAGCAAATAGAATCCCATACATTGTGTTAGCATCATTTCGAACTAAGAATTGCCAGCAAATTCTAGTTCTAGACCTGCTGACAGTGCACACTCCCGAATACAGACCAAGCCCTATACGTATGCTCTGAGTGCAAGGTGCTCTTCTCTAATAAATGCAGCACAGATACAGATGTGCTGTAGAATCAAAATCAACATTTCCCAGTAATTTTCTAATTTGTTTTTGAAATATGTTCCATATACATCAATGTAGTGAAAGAGGATGAGTCACTTTCAATGACTAAGAATTTGCAAACTCCTGGAGCATTAAATTCCTTTGATCTTGATAAGCTGGCTCATTCTCATTCTGTTCATTAGCCCACCCTTTTCCCAGTTTTGAGCCAGCCAATCTGTAGCCCTTTCTGCAAGCTGACATATTTACCAAGTAAAATCTGTTTCCACTGCTTTCCCGCTCTTACTGAAAACACGCTGTTGCTTGTCAAGCTCCTCATCTTGAGGAACCTCCTTTTCTCTTTTCCTTCATACATGACATAGTCTGCAAGCTGTCTTCCCACCCTGGTGAGCTCTTTATCATCTCCTCTCTGTATTTCCCCAGTAACCACAAACTGTTCACCTGTGCATTCTGTTCATCTCTCTTTTTTTTCCACTCCCATCTACTGTAATTTCATCATTAGTTCCCAAGTACCATTTTGCTGAAGGCTCACAAAAATTGCCAAAGAATCTCAGAAAAGAATCCAGTTGTGTTACTTTGAACCATCTTGATAAGTACCTTTCTTTAAGGGTTAACTTGGGAATGTCAATACCTACATGATTTGAAAAATAAGAATGTCTTAAATTGTAAGCATAAATTATCATTAATTTTCCAGAAAATTTTTTGACAACTGTAATAGGGCTACTTTCTCATCTGCCCTACCTGAAAAATTAGTGTATGTGGAGCCTGCCACAAACAGGTATCCACATTTAGACAGCAATTCAATTTCAATACTGATTAGTGAAAAGCATCTTCATGTTTTCACTCTACTCCTTTGATGGAAAAAATACTTTGCAGCTCCAAAAAATCCTTTAGTGCTCAATTCTTTACCAATCAAAAAATCACAGTTGTCATGGAAACTGCAAAAACTGAAGTCAGTCATGACATAATAGCAGAGCAAAGGAAAATGTCTGCAGGCTCAGGTTTTTATGCTGGTGATATTTCTATGAATTTAACCAGAGAGTCAACAAGTTTCCCAAATCTAACAAAAAATATTATAACAACATGTATTGTTATTTTTTTTTTAATAATCTGTTCAGAGTCTGGAAAGTAATAGCATTTGCTCTCTTGCTCTACACACTGGCTACATTAACAGCAAACAGACTCTTCTCAAAACATTCAGTGCAAGCTTATGCTGTAATGGGACTGAATTTCTCAGATCACACATCTTAGTCTGGAGGGGCTTTTGGTCAGTGTTCTCAGCATTCCTGAGATCCCATTTTTGGCAATTTAAACTGACACAAACCACTTAAAGTATATTGCTGTTAGTTTCTGTCTCTTACAAATGAAAACGCTACAGAAAGAGACTTCTTTTTGCAGGTCTCTGCCCCACACAAGATCTCGGGCTTTTTCCCGAGACTAAGGCAGGCTACAAGAGTCTTCCCCTCTCCATCTGGCAGAGCTAAATCATAGACCAATTCCAGGGTTCTTCCTGCCTTTTACTAGAACCACTTGACACTTCATAATTACTAACTGCCAGGGCTGCCTGACTGCAAATACTTGCCCTTTAAGCAGAGATCACTCTCCTGAAAAGAAAATAGTCATAATACACAGGAATATTACTGGACTGGGCACACTGCAGGCGAGCAAACTGCTCCCTACAAGTGAGTTGGCTTAACTACAATAACACGAAAAGCAGCAATGTGGAAGTGGAAGTACTCAGATCTCAAAATAACTATCTCAGAAGCCTTGAATTAAGTTTCATGGAGAAATTTAAGGGACTTCTTTTTGTTTCAGCTTGTTTCCTCTGACACATTGTCCCTCTGCACATGTAACTTATTCTTTCACAATAACTAGGTACACATATTTTGAATAGAGAGCAAACAGGTACTTTGATATCCTACGCTTTCCTAGACTTGCCTTAAGTCAGCTCTGTTTTATCATGACAGCATCTAGGACTTTCCAGACCTGCTAAACAACTTTAGATGCTCACACCACAACCTCGTTCTCACCATGCTTAAGGATTACATTTGATGGTAGGGTGAGCATATTTGGTGTGTAACATGCTTCAGCAGCCTACTCTATTTTAACTAACATACACAGAGAAACTTTCCAGCTGCACTGAGATAAAAGTTTGAGACAGTAAAATTTGCCTATTAACTTCCCTAACCATGAGTTTAGGAATTAAAATCAAAGTGAAATCTTGATTCCAGTAAAATAACCAGCAAACAACCCATGAGTGAAATAATAAACTTTTTTTATACGGAATAAAGGAGAAAAATTACAAATCAAATCTCCTTAAAAAGAACAGCATGATTTATCTGTTTACTGCATTATATGAAGGATTCTTAATAGAAGAGTACCTGATTCACACAAATCCATAAACCTCAGTGGGAGAGAGACAAATATACTTCTTCTGTTACCACAGTTGGGACTATAGTCAAAAATATGTATAAAACCCTGTAGCTTCTCACTCTTGAGTTCTATGGCATTCTGTCACAGACTTTACATTTAAAATATCACTCAAGGCTTCTGTATGTCATTAGCACAATTACTGCATGTGTGCATACATATGTACACAAGCACATGTACATATATGTCACTTGAAAAAGTACATACACATATATAGTTATGCTTTTCTTACACTATAAATATATGCACATGTGAATACATGCATGCAGACTTCTATCTCTAATTCTGAAAAAGGCCTATTCATTTCCATAGATGCCACTGAGGAAAAGAAAATCAAGATAAGGTTGCTATAATAATTTAATTGATTCATATATGCAAAACATTTATTTTTCTATAGGACAGGCTACCACAGGAAAACAAATATAATTGTGTAATATTTAGGATTAATTATTAACAGCCTTAATCTACATGCTGTCTATAAAATACTGTTATAACATTCTATTATCACAAAGACTTACTCTGTACTGAAGTGGTTTACTGGAAATCATGACATAATAGAGAATTTTTTAGATTGCTATTGTGTGTCTCAGCAGTCCCTTAGAGAAGAAATGAATCTGCACATGTATTGATAAATAAGAGTGGGAAGAATTTATATCAATATTTTTAGATATTTTTGAACAGCAGAATGGCTTTGGGCACACAGCCCCAGACTTCATGGAGTATGTGTGCACAATAAACACATTACTTCATAAGGTGGGTTGAGGGGGTAAAAATTTTACACTGAACTCAGATGAGGCTAGAGCAAACGTCTTACGTATTCCAAAAGCCTGCTGTTTTGTGTACAGCACATGCTAGTGAGAATAGAGTTGTTTGCAACAGCAAGTTTTCTTGCTTTGCTCCATAATCAAACATTATGCAACCCAATCCTGTAACTTTCTCACAGAAGAAAACTTTACTTGCAGATATTCTTACTGGTTTCCATTTTACCTCTGGAGATTTTTGACTGTTAATAAATTAGGCATTTGGGTTTTACAGAGGCTGATGACTGACAGAAAATAATCACAACAGAGGACAGGAATCTGAAAACCACTACTATCAGAATCTGGCTGTAAAGAGATGTGTTCTAATAAAAAATGAGAAATTGCAGAGCCTCTGAAAAATCTTAAGTAAGCAGCAATCTGTTAGAGTGTTCACTCCAATAAAACAAATTTTCCTATATAAAACTCTACTGTAACTATACTATAAATACCCTCTCAGGCAGGATTACAATTCTGTTCTGCTGTTCACCCCTGTAATGAGTGAAAGAAGATGACTGAAAGCTGTATGGCTGCATTGGCTTAGGTGGCAGGATGACTGACCAGACTGTCACAGACTGGTATGCTACTCTCAACTCCAAACACACAACACCAAGCAGAGGCACTGGCCTCCAAATTAGTTACTGCCAGTATTCCCCCTTCCTCCACATCATCACCCAAAATGGAAGACATTCTCCTGTACACTTAAAACATGTCATACTAACTAGATATTAATGATAGAGCACAAACATGGAATTTCCTCTGAAACTTACTCCGGCATAAAAATTTTCACAGAAACAATTACCAGAGGAAATACTTATTTTTTAAAAAATAAGTACTTCCTCACAGTGCCAGCATTTAAATGTAATAAAACAGAAAAAACACTTAAAAAAAAAATAAGCAGATAGATAGCCTTCACTGTATTCCTAACAAATAATATGAATCTTTCTTAGCTTGCATAAGAAGCAGTATTATGCTTTACACACCCCTTTAGTACTTACGAGTAAAATGATTGGAAGCAGATGGATGGACATTACTTCCACTGTCAGCACTTTCACTGCTAGAAACATCATCATCTGATTCCCACACACAGGAACAGGGGGAGGTTCCACCAACTTCTTCAAACTTCCTCTTTAAAATTCCACTCATTGCTGCAATGCTGTCACCATGCACCTGCAACAGGAACAGAGGCAATGAGGCACTGAAACACCCACCTGCTGTGTAGGTCTCCCAATTCCTTTATCATGAAAGAGTTCACAAATCAATCAGATACTACTACCTGCAGCTAAATGGCTCCTGAACCAAGAGTTTTAAACAACTTTTCCAAGAAGGAATCAAAACACCCCACAACCTATCATCAGTATATTTATCATCTCACTGACTTTAAGACAGAAGGTGAATGCTACCTGTATTCTACCAATGCAGAAAACTCTATAGCCAATCTCATACATAAATATATATATTCAGTTATGCAGCAAATTTAGGTCAAGCATAATACTCCAATATAATTCATCAAAAATGGACCTTTATACAACACTTATAAATTTACTTGGCACCAAGAAACATTACATGACAAAAACTGTTCTGTAATAATGGTTCAGAAAAAACCTCATTCTCTCTTTTGATTTATTTTAAAGGTCTGATTTACATAATTCTCATACTAACAAATGCCCACAATTGTAATTAGATTTGAGAGTTGTCTGAGACACTTTGCATCTTTCCAGGCCAGGCCCTGCGTAAACATTTCTGCCTCATTTTGTCATTTTAATTTACCCAGAAGTTTCTTGCCTAGAATTTTTGAAATTCAGATACAAGTACTGGCATACAAGTAGACTATTTCCATTCACACAAGCATCAAAGGACTGAGACCATCCTCAAGAACCTGACTTCCTAATCACATTGTCCAACAAAGCCAGAGTCATGTTGAACATTCCACATTATTTCCCTTTCATATGTAACAGCTGATCTTCCTATCTCCATTTACGGAATATCAAGCAGAAAAAGATGGAAATATTTTTAAAGCAATTTTTAGATAATTTTAACACATATGATAGGTTGAAACAATTTTTCTCTATCTTTAATTAAAAATAGTTTACTATCACCCTCATTACTGATTAATTCCTACTGCAGACTGAAAATTAATTCTAAGATCTTAAGATAAAAGTTACAGATAATATCTGCTCTCTGACTATGCCAATCAGTGAAATGCTGCCGTAAATAGCTGGGGAAAAGAGGTTGCTGTTTGATGCTTTTAAGCTCTTAGTATCATAAAATTCTCATCTGATGCCACTTGCCTTCAGCTTGTTAAGCTGCAAATTACATTCATTTTATAACATAGTTATTTCTTCCAGTAAGCCTCACTCTACCTTTATGGATGTGTTTAATTTAGAGAAAAGATTTCAGTATAGATGTGGAATCCTGACATAATGCTAAAAACAGATGCTGCAGAAGATGATCTTCAGCACCAAACTTGTTTGCATGCAGAGCATGCTAAAAAATAAACAAATACATTAGGGTTTCATACAGTCAGTCACACAGACGGCTTTAAATACATATGCTCATCATGATGGCCTCAGCTTGTTTTACTATTTATGAAAAAAACATTTTCCTGAAAGGGATTTCTTCAGGCTAAATGTATGACTCAAACAGAACTTGCTTAGATCTCAACCTTTGCCCTTTTGTCCAAAAATGAATTACTATAAACTGCAAAGAAAGCACTGTATTTTTATTCTGAGGACATGGAAAGGAGAATTTCACATCACTTTCTAAAAACCTTTGCAAAAACGTAAGAATGCACTTTTATGAACCAACCTTTAATAAAAACAAATTTACAAAAAAGAAAAAAGAGAAAGAGATAAAAGAACTAAACACACACACACACTGAAACCTCACAATTATAAAGAGTCACCCCCCAAGTACAGGTTCAGAAAGAACTCCTCTGAATTGTCCCCCATATCCTCACTATCTCTTGCCAACCACCTTTTCCATTGTCTCCTGCAGTGCTTACAGCACTGAAATTGTGAAATCACCATTATTTCCATGGCAACAGCCTGCAATATCAAATCCACAGGATTATAGCTTGACTGTAGAAGAGGGTAAAGAAGCAGCTGGAGTGTGAGAAAGAAAATGCTTACACTCAAACATCTCAGTGAAGAGAGTGAGAAATGAGCTGACAAAGAGTTTATCGTACAAGTGAGACCTAAGTCAAATCCATGTGTGCACCCATTGAAATTGTGGCTCCAGGAGTCATGAAGTTCCACGTCCAAAGAACGTAAGTCATAACTGCACTGCAAAGCAAACCTAATATCTGTGATCATCACGAGTGCACAGCCAGTCAGAGAGCAAGAACTCATTTCATACCCTGAGATGACTTCCAGACAAAAGCCCTTTTGTCAGACACTGTCTCCCACCAGCAAAAGCACACCGTGACTGGATCACTAAATGGTGTCTTGCACATCAGTAAAGTCGCTGCACATAGTGAAAGTGTCGACAGCCAGAACTGTTCCCAGCAAGAAACAGAAACAAGTATTTTTTACACCAAAGGGTTTTAAATTTGCAACAAGTGCCACAACCTGGTAGCAGCAAAGCCATTTCATTAAGACAATTTGTAAAACGAACCATAACAAAGAGTCTCAGGATGCCTGGAAATTACATAGCATACCTCTACATCGCTAGCTAACCAAGACAAGGTACAGGAGGTACAGGGATACTGCAGAACCTGAGTTATCACCACAACACAAAGAAGGCATAGCTAGCCATTACATATATTTAGTGGGACTGTTGCCTGATTTTTGTTCTGTATCTCTTCTGGGAAGAGTACTGAGAAGGTTGCTTGACAAAGTAGTTGTGATCAAATTTAGGTGTTGCCACTTTCCTGAGATCTGTTGATTCTAATCTCTCTGTAATCAAGCCTCCCCAGGAATATGTTACATGTGGGAAAAGAAACACTTCCATTACTCAAGAGCTTGGCTATCACAGAGAGAGATTAAAGAGTATCTAAAGCTGTTTGTACACACTATGTACCAGCAGGAGATCCCTTTAGGATAACATCTGTATAAACAGATGCTGCTCCATAAGCCAATATTCTTCAGAAAGAAGCACATCTGCACTGTAGTGCACAAGGCATGTTCTATCTGATAGCCTTATTTACACAGACATCCCGCAGTACCTGAGCAAGATCCACATCTCCAGAAACTGCGGCATAATAAGCATGGGACACACAAACCAATCCTGTTTATGAAAGCATTATTTTGCTCATTTCCCATTGTGTAATATATCCAGAGGAAGACATGGATATATGCCAGAGACCAACAGGAATAACCAACCGTCAAACTTCTAACAGCAGTGAGGTCACGAAGTTAGTGACATCACTAAAGGTTCCCTAAGTGTACAACTGGGGGACCAGGACAGAGAACTCAGCTGAATTGTTCTTTGTCCTGCACCATAACTACAACTGAATAGGCAAATTCAGATTCTGGGGAATCAACCAAAGCAACTGCAGTCACCAAGAAATTCAAATCCAATCTCATTTGAACAGAAGACCCTAGGGGTAGACTTCCACAAGTCAAATTTTCAATACATGAATGGAAAGCAAAACTATAAATAAATCCTGTAACTGATAGGAATTCATAAGAAACCATAAGGGATCAGAAGGAATCATTAAGGGTAATGTAATTATGCAGTGATACAATTTTGCTAACACATGTCACTTAGGGTATGTGAGGATTCCCATTTAGGATGGGAATACCCTTAAACACACAGAAGTACTTCAGCAATACCTATATTCTGAAAAGAAGTTAGTAAATGTATATAGATATAGAATGCAGTACACAGAAGTTCATGTTTGACTATAGGAACCAAACAACAGCACAGGACTAAGAAAAACAAATGGATGGTCAAGCAATATTCTTGGACTTCCACTAAGACACCAGTGAGGTTCAGCCTTCAGAGACTGAAAAATAACAGCCAGCTACAGGTAAAGAGATCTGCTATATCATAACTGTCCATTTGGTTAAAAAGGGCAAAAGCTGGCTTGAAAGGTTCAATTAGAAACAAGCCTTTCCAGACAATTATTAAGCAGCTGTCCAGTAGCTACAGTTGATTTGGAGCAGCATCCTTCCAATTCAAACAACTGAGTAACAAGCAGACACTGAAATCTTTCCTGTTCGTAGATATATCCTTCACAACAAAAAAAAAATCCTTGCACAGCAACGTGATACACCATCCTCTGCCATCCTCCTCACCATGCTTGTGTGGCATTCGTCCATAGCAAGGCAAAACAAAGTTGAAACAGAGGGAACAGTATTAAAGCAAGGAAAATAAGCTAACACACTGCTATGAGCTCTCAAATACCAATTGCCTAGCACCATTAAGGACTCTTCCAGAAAGTGACAACTTGACACAGCAGAAGCAGATGATGGCTGTGGACTGTGAGAAGGATGTATCTTTCTTAAATAACTCCTATCTATTTTTTTACTCCTTCAGTTCCTAGTATTCCTCCACCCTGATGAAACTTCTCCCACAATGAGATCATTTAGCCAGTTCTCTAGCTGCAGGTATGCTGACTGGTGAAGCAAGTCCTCAAAGCTCCATGGCAACAGGCTTTGCCTTCCTACAATGCCAGATTACTGGCAGGCACCCGATATTTAAAAATTTCAGAGGCAGTATGTTATTACTAGAAGATAAAAATCCTATGTAAATGTGGGAGATATATTTCACAGTATCACAGTACTATCTGGAACCTACAAAGTACAATAATATAAAAGCCTGGCTGGTTTGACTTTCTCTGGTACCTAAAAAGGCCAGAAATTTTAGAGAATCTTGGTAACAATCTCATTGCAGCAGACTTTAGATAGCAGGTATCTCCAAACCCTAGTGAAAGCCCTAAAAAGAGTGATGTTAGCATTACTGAGTGAGCGGACAGGTGACAGTGCATATATTACCTGCACTTCCAGGAGAAAATTTTTCTTACAATACAGTGGTAACATACACTGCCAAACTAGTTCTACAAAACCTAACTTAAGTTGCCATATCCTCAGTGTCTCACTGAAACCCATGGACATTTTATATACTGGGCATGACATTCTATGCTATAGAATATCCCTTTGGCCAGTCTGGGTCAGCTGCCCTGGCCATGCCACCCCAAGCTCCTTGTGCAGCTCCTCACTGGCAGAGGGTAAGATGCTGAAAAGTCCTGGACTTAAAGCACTTAGCAACAAACAAATCATCAGTGCGTTGTCAATATAATTTTCATACTGAATCTGAAAAACACAGCACTGACCCAGCTGCTAAGAAGAAAAGGAACTCTGTTCCAGACAAAAGCAGGACAAGTCACAAAGACAAATCCCAAATTTTTTTCATACTAACCAAAATTTTCAAATAAATGTTTTGCAAAATTCAGTGCTATAGTAT
This sequence comes from Phainopepla nitens, assembly GCA_013400175.1. NCBI lineage: Eukaryota > Metazoa > Chordata > Aves > Passeriformes > Bombycillidae > Phainopepla > Phainopepla nitens. The sequence goes on along the minus strand of VXBQ01000415.1, from coordinate 1,128,533 downwards.
ACAGCTCATCATCTGCGACACTGACAAGTACGGAGCATGCCTGTGAAGAAATAAACATCAAGCATGTACCATATGCAGTAAACATTAAAAAAGATACGAAATAATAAAACAGAACCCTATTCAAATTATATATCCTCATGATTTAGAGAAAAGCCTCACTATAGAAATCAGTTATTGAACTAAAGCTACAGAAAAATCAAGAGGAAAACGAGCTCAAGAGCACACTGGCATTTGGAGTGGAGGGGGCTGAGGGACAGGGTATAAGAAATCCAACTACTTACTTGTCTGCTTTATTTATGAAACCTTATTTGGTACTAATTTCCTCTTGAGACTTGATCACATTTCATGATAAAATCTACCTGAATAAAAATTCTTATCTGAAAATAAAACCAAAATTAAACATCAAAGGTGGGCATTAAATAAATAACTGTCCTATGTGTTACACTGCATTTTCCTTGTCTCAAATGTATCAACTGAAAGTACAGAAAAAATTAAAGTCTGTAGCAGCAATACAGATTCACTTTTGAACATAAAACACTTCTATGCAAATGACTGCAAACTGAACTGGAGGATGCAGAAAACAGATGTTACACATAAAACATTACTGCAAAGTACTCATCACAACTCCCACCCACTGGCCAGTCAGCATGTACCACAACATTCTAGGGAGACTTGGCAAATAATGTCACAGTCAAATCACGAATATTGATGCTCACAAGCCAAGATGTTTGGGTTATTGTGATTAATACTCTTTTTGAATTTAAGTCTTTTTCTTAGCCTGCAGACAAAGCTTCATTTTTTTAAAGACATTTTTCTTACCTGCTAAATAAACGTCAGCAGTCAAGATAGTTGTGAACTAATCAAGGTGGCTGCTTGGCTCCATATAATGCACTGAATTATTCTGCTCTTTGTGTAACTGACAGTTTTAAATTTGGGAGGGGAGGGGTAGTCAAACCCAACAGCACCTACAGTGACATCATCACTCACACAAAGAATATTACTTGCTTGTGAAAATGACTGTTCACATAAGGAACTGCATTAATGCAGACAAAAAACCATTTGCATGAATGCTTGCAAACAGTGAACAACAGAGGTACACGAACATGAATCAAACAGCTGTTCAGAATTCAAATTAATGTTTGCAATACATGTTTTGCTTTATTTGGCAGCTCTAATCATAAGCACCAGTTGCCTGAGGTAGGCTCTGGTAGTTTCAGTACTACAATCTGTAAAATTTACAAATACATAGCAAGCTAATTCCACTTAAGAGACTACACTGTATAGGTACAAGGAATACCATCAGTATAATCTTACTCATATATTTTTGCTTACAGCAGTGGTCAACTTACACAAACAGAACACAGGTAAAGTCTTTCTCTCCTCGTTTGCTTCAGTCTAGCTAAATCCACAGCACCAAGTAAATCCTGCAGGATAAGGCTGCACAATTCAACCTGGGAATCTGTTCTAGCATTGCAAGCCAAATCCTGCCAAGTCTGCTCTTTGCAGGGTTTCTATATCATCACTTTACAGTACTCCTGATTTCACACTTGAGTACTAATCCACTAATCTTCTAGACTGCCTACACATTGCTGTATACTCTAACACATGCCACCTAGCTCCACTGGCAATGAATTTAAAATGCAGAAATGATGCCAGCATATGCTCCCCTCTTGCATCTACAAGCAGTACAGATGCTGATAGATCTGGCTCCTTTAGTCTTCCAAAAGCATCTCACGTGGTCCTACATGAACCAAACATGCAAATATCCCCCTCTCCATCACCCAACACAAGACTCCTGCATACAGCAGCAGTGAAATGGCCTTCTAATTCTTAACTACACCAACTGATGTCAATAGCTGAATGAAATGCTTGTATAATTCAGCCAAGAGAAGAAAATTCTATGCTAGTTTTCTTAAATTTTCTCTCAGCCTGCTCTCCAGAAAACGAAGTAAAATGAGTAAGAGGCAGTACTAATTCAACCAGAAAGCCAGGACCTTAACATTCAGGCCTCCAGCAATGAAGGTGCAACCTTGGTAGAAAGGGATTCAGAAGAATTCAGCAAGAGGACTTTCCTGTCAAGATGAGGTTTGTCCACAAAAGCTGTTTCCGTTTGTGTTTCATTTAAAACAATTTTCTAAGCTTGCTACAGCAAGTCCTAGAGGAAAACAGGAGATTCAGGAGAAAGACATCCTGAAGCTGGGTCACAAACTCAGGTTCATAATGCCTAACCTCCATATAAGTCGTCTGAGACACTTGGAGCAGCACCTGTCAATGTCCTTTCCACAGTCTTCAGGTAACACTGCTGAAGACGTGGTATTGGGCACTTCTCTTCTAGGTTTTGAGTTTTCATGATGAAATTTCATCAATTAAAATTCCTTCACCAAAAATCTCTGCATAAGATTTTCTTTTACCCTTTTTAAAGAAAAAATATAATTACTACCTGTATCCCAGAAGAAATTTTGGAGTTTGTATGGATGCCCCCAGAAAAGGCTAACTACTGTTGGCATTGACGATATTGCTGGGCTGCTTGCAGCAAAAGTCTGGCCAGAAGAAGTCACAACTCTTTCTAAAACCGACATGTGAAAACAGGAAAACACTGCTACAACAGTAGTCAGTCCTACTGACTTCTACAGATGCAGAGTTTTAGAGCAGAGTGAGCATGCAGGTGATAGGAAGAACCGGCCTGTTATCTGCATACTACCAACACATCTTTATTGCAACTTTTTGCAAAAGGACACATAATATTTGGCTTTCTTAGCACCTTCCCAGCAACTGGAATGAAGTTCTGAGACTGGCAGCAGTGTATCTGGCACAGTAGCTTTGCATTATGCTGCTTCCAGCTGCAAGAATGGCAGTAGGGTCCAGCTCCGTAATGAAGATTGGAATGCTATCAACTTCCTGAGTGCTGGAAATAAGTGGCCTTTAATGTAAATTTTGCCCAGATTAGCCCATGTATTAATACAAATTGGCTCACTGTAACACCTTTTCATACTATTTCAGTACTGATTTTCCACGCTGTTCTTTCATGAACATCAATCTTGTGCGCCACCTGCAGAGGAACTGCACAACATGGCAGGGAATCTTGTGTATCTTCTGCCAAAGTACAGCATGGCCATGACTGGTACATGCCAAAGGGGCCTTCCCAGCTCTCCAGCCCCAGTACACATCACTCAGCTCCCTGTCACATGCTGCATTAGCACACTGCCTGGCTGCTCCTTCACCACTGCCATCAAAGCCACTAGAGAGAGAGCGTGAATTCAACAGCTCTCCTCTTCCACCCCATGCTCTCTGCATCCTGACTCAGGGGATAGCCATTCTCTACCATGAAATACATAGTATTTAACAGATTTTTAAAAATCCAACCAACAAAAACAAAACAAACAAACTCAAAAAAACATTCAATATGTCCAAATTCAGAATATCTGAACTCCAAGAGCAGCAGCATGAACTTGTAACACAAAACCATACTAGAGCATATTTGCAAAACTTGCTCTGAACTAGGTTTTCCTCTTTTTTCTTTTAAAAATACAGGAACAGACTGTTCCAGTTTAACTGTTTAAGTACTGAGGGATGTGTGCACACGTCCAAATGGTGACAGGGAAGTGCAGATGCAAATTTTAGGTAAAAAACTACCAAATATTTCATACCTTGTTCTGGGCACAAATTTTGACAATAATAGTACTACTTCTATGTGATAAGAAAGAAAGGACTAACTTTAGGAGATTACTGTTTAGAAACAAGACAAGTGGGTATTTTGGAGGTTTTCTGCAGAGTGGAAAACATGGAAAGATTGTCTTCACCTCGTGGTCTGATATTAACTGTACAGCACAGAATTCTCTTCACATATGAGCAAGCAATGCTGAAAATTGCTGGAAAAAACTAGCTTGGCAGAATCCTCAGCTCATCTGTTTGCAACTTGCTATAAAAAAAGCCAAACCAAACCAGAAAAAATGAAAAAAAAAGCTGCAGTACTTCCTCTCTGTTATCATCACTATCTTTCACAATCTAGACATCATAGGCAATATGCAACAAAGTTTCTCATTACTATTTTTACCAGATGAGAACTTCCACTTCTATATCCAAAACCCAAAGGATTCATGACAAATTGGCACAACTTGGCTACCACTATAAAATGTAAAGATGTACTTCTAGCAATGTATCGCACTTATACTTCCTCAAATAATGTTTAGATTACTTATTATCTCCATAGAATCTTAAATTACACACACGGGAAAAGGAGGTTTAAAATTAAAGCAACTCAAGTTTGTCCACCTCCGTTGAAAACAAATTATTCTCAAGAAGACCCACAGAAAAGTTTCTATAATCTATTTAATTATCTGCTTTCTTAATATGTTGACAGTCTCATATAGAATGAGAGACACGGTACCCTTTCCTCTCACTGGTTTTGCTGGTTTAAGAATGGTCTGGATGGACAGGCCCAGAGAGAGTGATGCCAAACGGCACTGCATCCAGTTGGTGTCTGGTCATCAGTGGTGTCTCTCAGGAATCAGTTTTGGTCCCAGCCTTGTTTAACATCTTTACTGATTATCTTGAAGAGGGGATTGAGTCTAGCATTAGCAAACTCCCAAAGTTAGGTGAAGGTGTTGATCTGCTGGAGGGTAGGAAGGCCCTGCAGAGGGACCTGGGCCAGACCAGGGGTGTGAGGTTCAACGTGACCAACTGCTGGGTCCTGCACGTGGGATACAACAGCCCCAAGCAGTGCTGCAGGCTGGGGGCAGAGCAGCTGGAAAGTGACCCAGTGGGAAAGGACACGGGGGTGCTGCTTAACAGTGGCTGAGGGAGCTTTGGGTGCTTGGCCTGGAGGAGGCTCAGAGGAGACCTTATCACTCCTACAACTCCCTGGAAGGAGGGGGTAGCCAGGTGAGGGTCTGTCTCCTCCCCCAGGAAACCAGCAACAGGACAAGAGGTCACAGTCTTAACCTGTGCCATGGGAGGTTTAAGCTGGACATAAGGAAGAATTTCTTCACAGGAAAGGTGATTAGCTATTGGAAAGGACTGCCCAGGGAGGTGTTTAAGGAAAGACTGGACTTGACACTTAGTGCCATGGTCTAATTAACATGGTGGTGTTGGGTCACAGGTTGGATTCAATGATCTCAGATCTTTTGCAATCTAATTGATTCTGCGACTTCAAGTAATCAAAAGCAAGTATTCAACTTTCACTTTAATCGACCTTTGTTACTTGTGATGTCAGTTAAAAATTGATTTTAGTATCAATTTGCAGAGGATTATTTATTTGTATGTGTCACAATACCTTGTAATGTTTTAATGCTATCTTTAAGATACTTCATAACAGGAAAAATGCCCTTTTCAATGATGACAAAATGAATCAACACACTGACATATGTTATATGCTACCAGAAATCATATAAATACCAACAAAATAAAATATTAAGACGGGTATATTTAGCCCACTAAGAAAATGTTTGACATTTTTTCTGTTTTCTAGGCACAAGTAGGAAGTCATCCAATGGGAAAGAAGTAGCAATAGAAAAAACTGGTATTTTTCATTTATATTGAATACCAGCTAACAACAAAACAAGTTATGATATGTGGAAGGAATAAGTAATGAAGAACTGGATTTAAAAAAAGTAGTATGATAGAATATCCCAGGCTGGAAGGGACCCACAAGGATCACTGAGTCCAGCTGCTGCAGGCAGTGGTTACACATTCTTAACTGAAAATAATTAATTCTTTAAAAGATGAAACTGCTAAGTAATTTAATACTGTTTCTTGCTTGTAACAAGTTTTTTAGTGATACAGGTTTTGGCTTTTGCTTAAGGTAACTTAATATTTTACTTAAAATGGTTTGCATGATATTTCAGTCACCTGCACATACAACTGATAAGGAAGCATTCACTAATACAAGAAATAAAAAAAAAAAAATAATTTTGCAGGTTGTTAACTTACAAAGTCAGTGCTTAAGCACACTTTTGCTATCATAGACTTCCCTGAGAATAAGCCTGTATCTTCAAATATTATACAACACTTTACCTGCATCACCACCATGAATTTTTCTAACCAACTTTCTACCTGCTTTCCAACTCTTCATCTAGTCTACCTCCCACTCACATGCTCTCTTCTCAGCAGGGTCTCCAACCATGGCTAATGAGCTTATCTCATTTCCACCGAGCTGGTGAATGCTGGCAGCAGCTGACAGTGAATGCTGGACAGAAAATGCAAATCTGGAGTTCAGGCAAAATACCTGAATCATTAGAGAACTTTAAAACTAGTGACAGCACAGTAGTTTTATTCAGTATCTTTCATGCTGTCATTATTAAGCAGTAGATATTTTTAGCCACCAAAAGCCAAATCCATCTGCGGCAGCAGTGTTTCCAAGGAGACAGAATAATTTAAACACATGTGGAACTACATTTCTGTTTTCATCAACTACTCTCTATTACCAGAGCACTTCTGAGTCAGATTTCTCATTTGATGGAGGAAAGTGATTTGAATACATGTATTTGAGATTGTAATTTAACAGTTGAGCTTATGCTTTCAGATACACATCCATTACCTACAAATAACAAATGTTAGGATACAACCCCACTATTTTTTCTGTCAGTGTTATTTACCAGCGGTTATATTCTGCTGGTATAACAAAAAAACCCAAACAAAAGATAGAGCTCACCAGTCTTTCAGAAAAAATTGTGAATCACTGATATTTGCCAGAAATTACTGATTTTTATTTTTTCTTTGATTTTTTTTTTTGCAAACATACCAGGCTCCATTTTCTGAAGAAACAGCTAGGAGGAAAGGACAACACTCCCGATGGTAAGGTACAAAAGTAAGTGGACAGTGGACAAAGCTTCTTCCAATCCTTTTTAGCACTCATAAGAGTTCTGCTGATTTATTCCAGTTTTTCTTTATGACACAAATTTTTAGTAGTTGTAGCTGTGCTTTAAGGGAATTCTCTCAACAAAATGGATTTTGCAACACAACAAAAATGGATTCACGCATTTACTGATTTTAATCCCTGAAATCTATTAAAATTAAATTCCACCATTTCAGTTTTACAAATATATATATACACACTCAAATCAATTATAATTACTATTTATTTACATCAATTAGTATTTTTGCTTCAAACCAGCAAAACAGGATCCTGTGTAACAATTATTTCCTACATGCAAAATGTAGACGTAAGTCAATAGAGAGCTGACTCACTGAAATCACTTGCTCCAGTGAGGCAAATATCAAAATATCCTATTGTTTCAGTAGGGCTAGGACTTCTGCCTCTAGTCCTATATTCTCAGATAACGTGACTTGATAAACAAATCTACTTTCTGTACCAAACTATTTATTTGCTGCTTGCCATCTCCAGACTGTATCAACTAACAGCTGCTGCTAACACACACTCTGCAGAAGCAAGCTATTTCAACAATTTATTAAAACTCATATGTAAATGCTGTAGGTACTACAAGATTTATCTCTCATACACATAATTATATGCATCTTTTTTTCCTTTATGACAAAGATAATTTTATACCTGAGTTATCAACTGCATTCATTCCAAACCTGAAATAATGCAAAAAATGTACAAAATCCCTTTCAGTCATTCTGAGGAGCCATTCTTATGTTTGTTCACTACTAAACGAGGCAGTTTCAGAAGCAGTTCATTTTCCTATCCAAACTCAAAGAAAGCATTTTTAGATCTTCCAGCACTCTCTTCCTGTTGGTAGCATACACTGTATTTTGAACAGCGAGCATTTCCATCACACAAAATGACCTCTCTTCCTACAGCTTACTGAGCAACTTCGGCATCAATGAGATGCAATGCGTATCCTGTCACATGAGAAAGCTGCCAGCACCAGGCATGCCTATGATTTCACTGTTTATGGATCTCACATCCGCTGAAACCTCCAAGGCAGGAGAAATAATAACGGGAAAAGCTGCTTCAGAGTCATTTGGGAGGAACAAGCAAGATGCCTGCGCATGCATTTTTATATCCAAGAAATGTTGTGGCAAGGATCAAGAATAGCTATTCATAACAGGAATTTTTTTTCACCCTTACCTGTAAATCGGGTTTCTTGTGTTTCAGCTCTGTCAGTGCAGAATGAAAGGTTTACTCCCCCTTTTTCCATCCATCAGACAGCAGCCATCCAATAACTGAAGTCATCCTGGCATCCTTCAGAACATGCTCTCTCCCTTATTTCCCACTCCCCACCCCCATCTGCATGCTAGCAAAATGGGAAAACAGCAAGAAGAAAACAGAACAAAAAAAGCACATCTAAAAACCAGCTTTAATAAGCTACTTAGTAGTCAGTGAGGACACTCGGTACTAAAAGGTAATGACAAAATTAAAAGACAAGGAAAAAAAAAGTCTATTAATAAACCTTCATCTCTACTACTGAATAGGAATTCTCCCTTTCAGCTCCTTTTTGTAAAGAAAAAACAAGCAAACAGCTGTAGGAACACAGTTACTGCCTGTATACATTCTTTGAGACTGACTCAGCTATCCAGATATTCAGTGAAGAGTGCTGCTGTGTATTTAGGAAAGCTTGTGATTATCAAAATAACAGTGGTGCTTTTATACAAACAAGGATCTGAAATCTCAATGCAAATTAGAATAATTCAGAGATAGATGCCAGGAATTTCCTCCAAAATACATTTTCTTTCCGTTTGAGGCAGTATTTATAAAATATCTCAAAAAGAATAATTAGTAGATACTTTTTCTTGAATATTGGCTATGTAAAACTCTACCTGCATAACTGGTGTGTGTGCATTTATTTTACTGCATTTATAATACAGCAGCTCACGTTCAGTGTGCTACATGAACTTTACACAAAGCTTAAATAAGAAATCAAATGTAGAGAATGACTAGGTGAACAATTTTCAATTCATGTGCCTGAAATATACTCTTAGTCTCTTTGTAGCCTCTTAAATCTAGTTTGAAAAAAAAAGTATTTCCAAGATCAGAGAATTTTTATATTCTACCTCTCTGTATAAATCAGGTAGGTATCAGCTCAGTGGAAGACAACAGCATCACATTTAGTTTATGACAGTTTAATTACATTTAAAATCAAAATCAAACATGAGTCTTCTTAGCTAAGACATCATTTACTGCCATATCAAAGTGTTTGTACTCCAGGATTTCCCCTTTAAAGAAAAACATTAAACTGAAGAAGCTGACAAATACCTTTGTGTTTACAAATTTTAATCTTCAGCTATAGCTTTCCAATAAAATTAACTATGAATTCCTTTAAATACAAGCATCTGTTCTCTTCAATGAATTATTGATCTTTAAACACAGCAAGACTATACCAATTAGCATGCTTTCACTACAAAGCTGATTTAGCTTCTGAAAAAATTAGCTGTCAGTCCTATCACAACAAACTGCGGGCAGATCCTGTGTGTAACATTCAGATTCTATCTTTAGAAGTAAAGCAGGTGTCTTTTTAACTGAATTACCTCAGTTTAACATAAAACTTCTTCTTAGATACCTAGTAAAACTGAAATCCTTTCCTGCAAGCATTGAAAAACTATCAGGTTTCAAATAATAAAAAAAAAAAATCAATCTTTAGTGGGAAAAAAGGGAATACTGAGGGACACCTAAACAGACATTTTATCCTGATAAGTAATTGGCTGGAAGACTTCAAATTTATTTTCTTCTTGATCTGCATAAAGAAACTTGGAGTTGAGCACCAACATTCCACCTTTCAACCAGCCTGAGTGCTGAGAGAAATAAACAGACATACAGAACTGTAGTGCCACAACTAGACTTAATAAACATTTTTTAAAATATAGATGCAAGGTGCAGCACTGCTCCATCCCCAAACTACCATCAGAACAGCTAGTCAGAAAAATGGGCAGTATAAACAAGTAAATCAGAATGCCTTGCAAAATCTACTGTGAAAATAGGAGAGTATTACCAACAAAAACCCCAATAGCTCTACAACAGTCACAGAATGAAGCAATTCCTTAATACAGACAGTATTTCTAAAGTAAAACACAAATAGCATTGCTACAAAAACTGATTAGCATTAAGTAGGCTGCTGCTTCCCCCACACTCCACAGGGGCTGCACACACAAGCCACCCCAGCAGCAGGGTCTGTGCAATCTCCAGAACCTAACTTTGCCAGGTTCCTCGGATTTCTGTGCAACATCAGACAGTCCTTGTGAAATTTGCCCCAGCTGGCACTTCAGGAATTGAGTAAGATCATTTACATGATAAATTCACTTCTGCAAGGTGCTGAAGACATTCTCCTGTGCAGGTGGGGGCATTTGGCTGCCTGAGCACAAGGCCAACCCACAGACAGCACAGCTGGTGGCCTGAGAGAGGAAGGCAGCAGCAGCCCCTGCCCACCCTTTGCCAGGACCCTTCGTTCAAGTTCAGCCTCCTGCCCTTGGCCCCTGCTGGAGCTGTGGCACTGCTGCAGCCCTGGGGGGACCTGGCCAGGCCCCCGAGGGATGCCAGACTTGCCTCCCCCACCAGGCTCCCAGTCCAGCCTGGCAGCCAACCCCAGGCTATACACTAAGGACCCACAAGGATCAGAGCTGCTCCGTTCTGCTGAGCTGCCCTCGGCTTCTGTCTCACCTGCTCTTTCCAAGCCACCTGCTGCACTGCCTGCTCCCCGGCAGAGCACCTGGACCTGACTGGCCCTTTCCAGAGCCAGCACTGCTAAATCTTAGCAATGCTTTCCAGCTCCAAAGTGCCATTATTGGACTAATTACCCACATATACACAGAGATGGAGAAAGGGAAACTGAATCCAGGTTTATACCCAGTCCCTGCTGTGACTCAAGGAATTACTTTTTGTACTTGCATTTGTTTGACTATTTCTCCTCTTTTTTTAACTTACCTACCCTTGATACTCCATACAACACACACTTATCTTTTTTCTCCACAGCTATTACACTGGAAAAAAGGAAAGCTTCACTAGAAAGCAGATTCCTGCAAAAACTTCCTTCACTTTTCCTTTCCCTGATTATGTCTATTGCTACCAAAATATTTACTTTTGTTTTCTCTTTGTCTCTACAAAGAATGAAGTTTCTTTTAGTAACCCCTGAATGAAACAGTTTGACAGGATCGCCTCCTTACAAAATAAACCTACAGGCTGGGGTACTGGATAGCACCTTCTTCACCATCCTAGTTTCTCCTGAAATGCAAATCTTTCCAAGTAAGAGAGAAGGTAAGCAATGGCTGAGGGGAAAATGGTCTCGGAGAGGTACAAATCTCAAAGAACTCTGACTACTGGTAACTAACGTCTCTTGATCTCCACCTTGATACACCACACAGGCACTCACAGCCCCTGGATCCCAGATTCCTGGATCTCAGGTTAGGTAACTTTATGATAGCTTACCCCACAGCCCTTCACTAAACCCAATTAATGTAGACCTCTCCTGCCAAGTGCGAGAGCAGCTCTAACATCCTCCATGAAGGCACGGGTGGAGCTTGATGTTCCAGACAGACTTTTGAGACAGTCACCAGTCTGCTCACCAGGCTACAGACTGCAAGCTCAGGTATTTGCCTTAGACAAGCAGCGGCTACTGGCCAGCTCAGGAGCAGAAGAGCTATCACCTGACCTGTTGTAAGAGGTCAGGTCTCCCACAGCAAAATTGCTCTTCTGAAAGATTGCTCCTTGAATGTTGAAACAAATTTCTCACATGGGTCAAGAAATTCTAGACCCTTATTCATGGTTCTGCTAGCAGGATCCGAGGAAAGCATGCCACGTTCCACACGTTAGATTGACTAGATATCCTGAATGCAGACAGGTATTGAAACACCTTGCTTCTCAGCACCCTACATGTCAGTGCAAAAGTACTGCAAGCGGGAGGAACCTGGCTTGTAAGGCAGCAACAGGACTACGTGAATTTCACAGCCAATGCCAATTCCATGTGGCAACTCGGGATAGCTGGTGTTGTTACAAAATGTGCCACCATGGTTCCCAAGCAGAATAAACACCAATAGAGGGGAAAAAAAAGATAAAGTGATGAATGAACTATGTATGACTTACTGGTGTGCACTCAGCTAGAAAAATCCTGCAAGGTCAAAAAAACTGGAGCCCACTGATGTTTGATTATGAAACCCAGGCCAAGGTTTCCCTAATGAAGTTACTGGCATTGCCAGGAAATTAGGTATGATTTATGACTGAAAACAAATGGAAAATGGATGTTTCATTCTCACAAATGGTAGACAAATGCCATCACCTAGTCTTGAGAAATGCCTGCAGAATTCCAGTCTTTTGAGGTTTAAGTAGTTTGAAGCTATCAAACAGGATATATATGGTACAGATTCCATGAGTCTTAGGAAAGAAGAAAAAAAAACAAAACAACAAACAACTCCACAGTCAAACAACAAAGTAAAAATGCAGAATCCATATAGCAAGCCATATTGGCTTCAGTGCCCTACTGACTACATTCAGGGAAGCCTGAAGGGATGACAGCTCAGGTTGGAAGAGGCAGTGGATGATTATGAGTAATGCACAATGAAAACACATCACCTTATATTCTGAAAATCAAAACTGCTTCAGGAAAGAATATGATTAATTAATGACAGCATTCATGAATTTTTACTCTTTAACAGAACTTAGAAGACTCTACTGTGTCTGAAGGAGTGGAACAGCATTTGTTCCAGCTCAGAACAGCAACAAACCAAGCCCTTTTTCATAAGGCACATCATACTGGTCAGTGGATCTGGTACTTGAATGTATTCCTCCTGTTACAGTAGGAGGAATTAACTATCAAGGACCTGTAAAAACTACACGGGCTTGCAGATGGAGATGCAGATTGAGCTCTGGGAGGGAGGCCAGAGAGAGACAAGAGGCTGTGAACTGCCACCTTTGGGATGACAAAGGGCACAAAGATTGGTGATGCTGGCCAGGTGAATGGACACTGAGAGACACAGTAGGAACTTATTTATAATAAAGCAGATGAAGTTGGGTGATGCCAGCAAGGCGGATGGACACAGAGAGGGCGGCAGGAGCTGAAGACTCCAGAAGCCAGACTTTTTCGCACTGGGACTGTGAAGGCACAAAGCCTTTGCCGGGGGTCCCTGCTAAGAGGCACCAGCTCGAGTTTTTCTGTGTAACTGTGCCAGGAATAAATGGCTTTATGGACAGCGAGGCTCTGCTGTGGGCAACCCAGGGTGGAACTGGCAAGGAAGCTCGGCCTGGCCGTGTGAGGGGGCTGTGCCGGGCGCCCAGCGGGGCCAGCTGGGTCACTGGGGCCAGCGGTCCTGCAGGGGCTCAGGTCCCAGCTGTGCCAACGTGGCCCGAGGAGTGCGACTGCCAGAGCCTCAGGAACGGGCACGCTGGGAAGTTCCATTAACGGGGCGGGTGCGGAAGGACCACACTGCCTACTGCTGCTGAAGGCCAAAAACACCTGCCGTAGCTTTAACACAAACAGTACTGCAGCACCCATTATAAATAAGTTTTTCTTTACTCCTTGATAAACAAAACCAAGGAAAACCTAACCAAATGCTCCTTTCTTCTTAAAATACATGCAGAGAGCTTGTGTGAAATCAAATAAAATTAAAACCAAAATCAGCCAAACAAACAAAAAAAAAACCAAAAAAACCCCACATCACAGAAACCTCCATGAAAATAGTGCCAAGTAAGAACAAATCTCAGGCAAAACTGAAAAACATATTCAAGGTAGACTAATTTTAACCTCTCAGAAATGCAAGTTACATAAATTTCAAGTTCCTCAGACTCCCACCCGCTTACCAACATACAGTTTACATTCCTTCAATCAGCTCAAAAGTAGTCATCTGCCTTCAGTCAAAGCAAAAGTCATATAACAAACGACACAAAAAGAGACAAAAGGTAAGCAAAGACCTTTTGCACAAGAGTATACACAGCTTTCCATTAACTCATCTGTGACTATCTTATAAAGCAGCTTTGTACCATGGAAATTATTTCCAATTTTGTTTCTTCCGCATAGCAACTAAGTCAGGTAAGCACTTCCCAAAATCCAGAATTGACTTCTCATAACTAAATAACAATACAAAAGCCTAAAACATCAGACTTCAAAAACAAACTGCTCTTGAACCATAATCTATGCTTCATGACTGAAAGGCAAAATTAAACAAATCTGAAAAAGTTTATTTACCCAGTTTTCATTAGTGGTAAATAAAAATTCTTGGCTTTCAGCCTTATCTGCTCCAGTGATAGCACAGCACAGTAAGGGAAAAGAGGAGGTACTACCCCTTTTGAAAGGACAGACACAGACGGACAGCTAGGTCAGGGAGGAACATCACTTTCACTGCTATGACCTAGGCATGTTACGAGATTTTACTTAGTCAACACAGCTGAGTACCTGAAAGGGTATCCTGAAAGGATTCTTTTTCTGCTTATTTCACAGGCAAGAGTTTCTTCTTTTATTTATATTCCTCCTCCTCTACTAATGCACTGACTTTATGAAGACTTTAAGGTCAATAAAACGTACAGAAACATAAATGCATGCAGCCAAATATTACGAGCTTAAGCAGATCTACCCCAATTAGTTACAAACATCTAATTCAAACAGGAGAGGTAGAAAAACATTAAGAACAGGGATAATATCTAAATACATTTCCTCCTCTTTTTCATTTTTTTCAAGAGCAAAATTAAAAATCAACTAGATTTATTAAATTATAGATAAATTTTGCTCTGAGTATTATCATCCTGGTTTCAACCACATGCACAGTGTCCTAATCCTCCTAATTTGTTTTTTCCTGGCAAGTTTCTGCTCTCTCTACCCTGCCCAGCTTCATTGATGAGTCTACAGGTACCCTATCTTCAGCCTCACCTATTGGTCACATTCACATTCATTCATATTGGTCACTAAAAGTAGCCCTTGGCCTTTTATTGGGGATTGTGGGGCTGCCCACAGTCAGTTCACACAGATTACCAGAGAGGTCACAAGGCTACACTGATATCTAAAAGCCATCCTCCTCCTGTATTAGACTTGGGATTTTGTACCATAGGCTACATGTATCCATGTGCCAACCAGTGATCAAAACTGGTATCTAATGGTCAATCAGCTCCTCAAGTACATTACACAGACAAAACTTTTTTTTTTTCCATAACAATTTCTGGTGTAAAAAATTAACATTGTTTTATATTTCTATCAATAAAAGTACTACATTTTTTCAACACACTTGCACAAAATTTAATTCCAGAAGTCACTGAAGGAACTCCCCATGCATACTTTTAAGAAAGGCCATGCACTGTTGCTATTGATAGTACTCACAGTTTTTCCCCAGTGCTGCTGATGCACAGCTCACCAAAACATTGGGGCCATTCTCATTCCTGTTCCATGCATGGTTTTGTTCCAGCATGTTTGTTTTTAATAACACAATTAGCTCTTTAAAGAAAAATCACCATTGTACATGAAACAAACATAAGAAGTTATGCATCACATAAAGATAAAAGATCTTTAATCACAAAAGATGATGAGTATGGCATTAAGCTATTGAATGAATAGTAAGCACATGTAAAGCTTTGTAAGTGGCAGAGCCGTTAAAAATAAAAGAGGAAAAAATTTTATGAAAGATCAGTTGCTTTTTCAGAAATTCAGAGTGTGCCTAATTTGTCTTCTTGTAAAATGAAAGGTCATTCTTTACCTTTTTGCTCCATTATAGCTAAGGTGGAATTCAAAATGTACATAATTTTGGTGATAAATTAAAATATCCTCAGTCCCCAAGCAACAGGAACTTCAGCCGTGCTGAAGAAATCAGTGTTCTGCAAAAATCGACCTGTGTCTTCACACACAGATCTGCAACAGCATTCTACAAGAGAACACTTACTTGGCAGGGAACAAGAGCCAAGCCCCCATTTCCAAAGCAATCTTGTGAACAAGAAAGCCCAGCTATCCCTACACACAAGTGAGTAGCCCAATATTAGAATGTTACGCCCCATTTCATTCAATATCAGCCAAGAGAAATGGCAGGCTCTTGCTTAGCACTATCCTCCCAACATTATTTTATAGCTTGTTCATTACGTTATATCTCTGAAAGATGAAGGTATCAATTTCAACACTTTCAGGTCAAGAAGACACAGTATCCAAGTCTCTCATTTTCTTAGGAACTGCTCTCAACTAGAGTAAACAAGTACATGTCTATCACTGGTAGAAGAGAAAATCCTTCTGGGTGAAAGAGTTCACCCACAGAAAAGAGATCAGTGCTTTGGATTTCCAGTGCACAGAGCTGACTGTACCCTAAAGCTCCTAAATTCAGATATCCTACAGTGCTAGTATGCCCATTTCAGCAAGGTGGAAGCCCCAGTGAAATGCAGGATGACTCAATTTCTCTTTACATGTTTTGCAGACACAAGTTCTACTGGCTATGGTAAAATACAGTAAGCATTACTTTAAAAGTTGTGGCTGCAGAGAGACATCAAATGGATTTCCTGACTTGCAAATGCCTTTTAAATCACCTTCAGTACAGCAGCAGGCCTGCAAGAAAATGTTTAGCAGAATCACAAACTTTGAAGGAGCCATACCAACAGAACCTCAGGGCTGGCAGTGAAAAACAGAGTAGTTAAAAGCAACCGCCAGGAACTAATTTAAACAGCTTTCTCAAGACATGTCAAACAAGGAAAGACAAAAATTGTCACTGGGCAAAGAGAGCTCTTTTCAGACAGATCAGCTTCTGAAGAGAGGTTCTGGAAGCATCCCAAAGTTGTCATTAAAACCAAAAAGGCTCCCTTTTTACACAAACTGTTAAGCCTTAGGCTAGGAATGATTTTCAAAGCAGTGACAGAGTCTGCTTTATTTTGCATCATTGTGAATAGATAATTTTTGGTGAAGTTAATGAGCAACAGAAGCTGGAGAACAGGCTTTCCTTCAGTGTTCAGACACAACAAAAAAAAAATCAGAAAGTCATATGCAATGAGAAGTCATTCAAGCTCTCCTTTATTTAGAACAAGTATTTATATTCAGCGTGTCTGTCAGGGAGAGGTGCAGACAATGGTCTCCAGAGTCTTCTTACTGTATCCCTTACAGATCTTCTTATACAAACTCAATCAAAAATTGTCTGAAAAATCTGTCCAGTCAGCTGTGTCCTATGATGAGAGACGCAGTGCTTAAATGTAACTGGAGGGATGCTGGGGCAGAAGAAATCTGCTTTTGATGATGAGATGATTCCTATCTCACAGGTAGCTGGTACGATGAAACAAAGATGGCACTCTTATACAGCCGCACCAAATAGGGAAAATACTGAAGGTTGGCCATCAGACAGTCCCTCCAGTATCTCTGCTACATATTGAATATGTAGAAATACTGTGCACAATACAAGGCAAAAACTTGTCTTTGTAACCAAGCTAACTTATCTATTAGCAGGACCATTGGCACTTCCCCGAGGGTAACCTGGAACAGTTCTAAAAAAGGCCTCACTTGTAAATAGATTAAGTATGAAGGGATAAATGGTATCATCCATTCAATGTTATGGATTAAAATATAATATGAAAAGTTCAATATAAACTGGAAGACACAGGAAAGCCATTTCAAATATTTTCATATATCACATGAATGACTCCTTTTGCTATTTTAACCTACTAATGTACAGTTCTCACCAAACATTTCCACAAGCAACACAAATACCCATTTTGGAACTATTTAAACTTCTAGATGAATGCTGATCACTCTAATCCAATTGAGAAGATGAATTCCTTAATCATTTATTACCAAAACTGGACTAAATATTAATTTAAATCTGTTTTAAAAATGGATTTTTAATCAATTTTTGGTCCACCTTTTTAGAAAAGATCTAATAGTGAGATGCAAGCAATTCAAGATAATCTAATAAATATTATATTTCATTCTAGGGATACATAGTGATAAGAGAACAGAAAACTAGGCAATTTTAGCTATATTCATGGGGCTTTCCTCCTCTCTGAGTAACATTTATAGACATTTATAACATTTGATCTGTAACATCTCTTAAGGAAAACAACTGTTTTGATAGTAATTAAGTGAATTTATTCATTTTACACATAATGTATCACTATAAAAACTACAATTTTTCCACGGCTTAATAGGAATTTTAGTCACACCCAGGATCAGCAGCAGTATGAATAGAGTGTTTCCTCAGTAATATATCAGATATTGACAAGAAGGCTGATAGTAATCAATTCAGGAGCTATTCTAAGTCTTTAAATTATCTTCATTAAGCACAAAACATGGTAGTAATTTTATTTTAATATCAGCATTTTTACCAGATTTTCCCTAAAAAAAAAGACTGAAGTAATTACTTTTATTTATTAGTTATTCTTAAATGTAATCCACATTGCATTCTGGAAACAAAAGTGGGAATTTTCTTTAAAACCCCTCTTCCTAAGGGAGGTACCACAATCAAAGAAGTCAGCAAGAGCACCAGTTCGGTGCAATCACGCACTGACACCTAGTGAATGCTTGCAGCTGAGAAATGCTGTGGCTTGCCTCCTCACCGCCCGTGCACGACAGGTGTTACCAACACACTCACACGGACAAGATGCTTCAAATACAACGCTTCCCTGCTTGCAATTAGGGGGAGAGTATGATGCGCGGTATTCCTTGAGAAGACAAAAGTACCTGACCAGCTCAAAAACGTGTGTGTCCCCGTAAATGAGTTCCTACTTTGTTTTATTTCTCATGCATAATGGCAGCCTAGCGACTAGCGCTCAGCACGGCAGTGAGAACAAGCACACAGACAAGTTCTCCGAGACGAGATGGATTCTGCAAACCCCCAGCTCCACTCAGGGAGTCAGCTGGCTCCACACACAGCACAATTGTTTTCTTTCCATTATGCAGCAGATGGTGCTGGAGATGATCTGAAAAGCCCTTAAATGTGAACGGCACATGCAGAGGAACAGTGGAGACTGCAACCGGAGGATTTATAGCCGAGAACAATCTGGGGTCAGTGATTATGTCATCACATTGTCACTCCTAATGCGTCTCAGCAGAGATGCAGAAGCTAGCTGTTCGACCCATTCATCGAGCTTCATGAAGAATCACCAGCCTCACATCCTCACCAGAAACAACAGAGAATTCCTGACATTGTTACTCAGCTCCTCTTATTCTTTAATTGTATTTAAGGGATCCTTTCCCAAACTTTTTGCATTTCTTCAGTCTAAAACCCAAGGTAGCAATTATGTGTTCTCTTGAATTCTCAGGGAGCACTGGACAAATCATTCAGTGAAAAACTGCACTGCCTAGTATTACAAGCAAAGCCAGAAAAACAAATGCCAAAATAAGCCTTCAAGTTCTTACAAAGGAGTTGAGGTTGTGCTGGAAGGCAGGGGAGGAGGGGCAATGCAATAGACTGTCAGATGCTGTCCATCCTTGTAAATCTTTTCAGACCCACGTTCAAAATTCCAGTTTTCACAGCTTGAGTTTCTTGAATTTCCAAGCAGAATGTTCCAGAATCACATACTCTATTATGAATTATATACCTCTGCAGCCTGTAAGCATTTTTTCAATATTAGCTCTGAACTGACTTTGGTGGAAGTTAGTTGGAAGAAAAAATTAGTCAATCCAGAATTTCTAGCTTCACTTGAAAAAAATTATGTGTATCCAGGGTATTCATGCTTGGTTCTGGGTGCTAGGCTCAATTTCTCTCTCACGTATATGCAAGTTATTTTGTTACAGCTATAATGTACACAGGTGATAGCAGTAGTAAAAAGTCTATAACAAATGGATATTTGGATGAAGTCATTACTAAATACTGGGTTGCTCTTTCCTGTACAATCCTTCTCCAGCAGAACTGCCTGTCTTTGGATGAAAAGCTCCAGCTGGAGAGGTCAAAGTGGTGTTTTTTCCTTTTCATGATTCCATAATAATCTCACATCTGCGTGTGGTGACAGTGGCGGGGGAAACAGAGGTCTCGCAGCGCAAACCATGAAGACCAACAGGCCACAGGCAGCTGCTTCTACTTTCCAAATTTCTTTTTAATACATCTCTAAGTTACCTATCACACATCATAAGGATCGATTTCTTAGATGTACTATTCAGAGGCTTTTACAACATTAAATTATCTAGTTTACCTGTGCTCTTTCAGCAACTGCATAATTCCCTTTTTCTTTTTTACCAGTTACAAAACAAAACAACGCAAACTAAACTGTGGGGTTATGGCAGGAATACCTGACACATCTGAATAACTAGCTTCTTATCTTGGAATGAGTGCTCAGAAGGAAAAACAACACAGAAAACCCATCTAACTTAGAAAAAATGACCCAAGCAGAGTTACTCTAGCAAGGCTTACCCCACAGCTATTGGATTCAGGATACACCTCGAACATCCCATACCACTTGTGCTCATCTGAGATGGTGAGGGACAGAATCAAAAGCATGCAAAATTACTGCCACTGTTAATATTAGTTTGTGAATCAGGCGCAGTATTTTGTGATCCCTCACTAAAAAAATCTAGTGTAAGTCTGTTGAAGAGGCAAATATTTTATGAATGCATCTTGGAAACAAATTCAAGCCAAAATAAACATTAGCAGAAGCATGGCAAATTTTGAGCAACTAAACTCTCATTAGTTTTTATAAGCATATACAATGTTCACAAATACATAAACATACAAATTTCTAGGTATATACAGCACTCTCCTGCTTGTTGAGACTGTACATGTTTTTCTATCCTATCACGACAATAAGGCTTGACAATTTTTTCATAATTTCTTATACAATGTTAAAAAATTAGAACAGGTAACTGTATTCTTGTCACATAGGAATTCCCATTTAGATGTAAATATTTGGGCAAAACACAGATGATTAAGGGGAGGAACCTGAAAGGGAAGAGCAGAGTGCCTGATGAGCTATCAAAGATCAAAATTTCTTCTGTAATAAAGAATATTTATACTCCCTCAAACCAGTATCCTGCTTTGCAGTTCAAAAATCCTTGTTGCCATGGGAACTGCAAAAGAAGCCAGTTGTGACATAGCAAGGCTATAACAGAAACAAGTCTGCTGTGAAATGACCAACAGTCTAGGGTTTTGTATAAAAAATGCTTGAATATTTTCAACCTGAAAACAAAACGCTGCCTCGAATCAGACTTCCAAATCCTCCTTCCACAAACATCTTGCAAATTTTCACTAAAAACTGATCATATATATAAACATTGTTTATACAAAATGAGGTGAATTCGTATTTCATATCTACTACATCCAGTGCAAAAATACCTACCTTCCATATGTGTCTTTTCCAGATATATTTCGTACAAAGCGATTTACATTACTATACTTTGTGTAGACGGATTGAGCAAAACATCTCAAAAAAACAGAAGAGACAAAAAGACTAAAGCACACACACACAAAAAAACCACTGCATAAGACAAACTATATAACGGAAGACTTCTAATGCAATTATACAAAACAATATTTCAAGGGTATGCATGCAATTTGCCCTTTGTATCTGTTCTCACCAGGTAACAAAAAACAGCGCTTGATTACTAAAATAGAACATCATGCCTTTTGAGAAGGCTGTTGGCACTTCAAAGCAAAGTGAAAAAGCAGTGTCAAACCCAGAGTCACGCAGTTCCCACTTGAACACAAACAGTTAGCAGAAGTGTGAACAAAAAAACCCAACAGGCTGATCAAAGGATCCATGTAATAACATGGAATTTATACTTTCAAACATAACCCTTTCAGCACCCCATTATAATCTTATCGAGACACTAGATTTATTTTCCTGTCAAATATGTGTATGACACAAAATGTCTTGACAACACCACATGATAAGAACTGCACTAAAATGATGTGACCTTTAGGTCATGTATGCTGATTTGTGACACAGCAATGAAGCCAGGGAGAGCCCTGAAGAAAACAATTTTCCAAAACTATTACCTGTAAAAACTGCTTTTATATGTCAAAGCAGTCTCATACATGTTTGAAATGCCTTTTAATATTATAACTACTTAAGTATCAGATTACGACTAATTTAAAAAGAATCCTAAGAAACTAGGTACAAGTCTTATCTGCAGACTGGCTCATGGTTCCAGATTGCTTTGCAAAACCATTAATTAGGAAATACATTCTTTTTTATCTATTCTAACAACACTTGCTTATCAGACAGCACGTTATACAGAATGTATTATCATTGAAACCAATTAGTTTGGATTACCTTCATTTCATCCCCCTCCCTGGAGGGCAGATAAGAGCAACTATCTCCATTTTGGCCATGCCCACTCTCCTTTTTGACCTAGCCGGCACACTCTGGCACAGAACTGTATGGGTCTTGCAAAAAGCTTGGACTAATCATCAAGTAACTGAGGATACTGAGAGCAATGGAAGGCATTCCCAACAGAGAGGGGAGTTGCCTGGGAAATGGTAAATGCAACAAGCCTTTCTTTTTTACCTGTCAAAGCCACAGAGCAAACAGGATGAAGGAGAGCAGCGATACCCGCATCTTTATTAAGGTCCGCAAAAGTATTTAAACTGGTTTCAAGAAGTCAAGCAATTTACAACAAAGTAAACTAGTTCAGGTTAAAAGGTAAAATTTTACTTTCAGAATAGCATGGCATTATTCATTTGACAAGTTTTTAGAATTAGCAAAAATATAAGCTTCCTTAAATGGGTCGCGGGGTAAGAAAGTAACTAATACAGTACAATGAAGCATTCTAGGAACAGCAATAAACAAAGAAAATATTAAATCTTCTAGATCATTTTACATGCACATATTTGTCCTTCACTTAACACTGCATCTATTTGATGAATCCTTTTTCCAGTAACACAAATGCTCTTTTCTTCTCAGATTCATACACACATTAGGAAGATGTCTTCACTGCCAGAGACATCAGTGAGAGACTGAAAAGACTGATGTCGAGACACTCTAGAGCACACGTGTGAGGGGGCAGGGGCAGGCCAGGCCTTGCCCTGCTGAGGCAGTGCCCTGCTCTGCACTCCCCCCAGAGCCTGTATCCAGCCCTGCTGTGGCTGCCAATGCCTGGCACAGGGGAGGCAATGCTCCACACCCCACCTCTGGAGCCCCAACCCAGCTCCTAAGTGACCAAATGACCAGAAGTCCCATCCAGGGGAAGGGCCCAGGAAGGCCAAGGAGTATTTAAGGCCAAA
The DNA here is from genome assembly GCA_013400175.1 of Phainopepla nitens. Taxonomy (NCBI): domain Eukaryota; kingdom Metazoa; phylum Chordata; class Aves; order Passeriformes; family Bombycillidae; genus Phainopepla; species Phainopepla nitens. Next base: position 1,105,547 of record VXBQ01000415.1, on the reverse strand, counting down.
CACAAAGCAATCAGAAGTCTTCACCCTACTTCTTCTTGGAATTTTCATCTGAATACCACTGGAATCCAGGAGTTGGTACTGATATGTGTCCTTTTCTGTATCTTTTCTGTCTTTCTTCTTCTAATTCCCTCTTCTTGAATTTTTGGAGAACTTAAAACTGAACTTGCTTAGAGTTTGCTAAATCAAACGGGCCAAGTTAATGCTTTGAGAAGTATTTTATGTTGATTGAATGCTGCATTAAACCTTTTTCAAAGTTTCTTTGATTTTCTAAAGTTGCCAATAAAGTTCTTTTTGTTGTTTTGATCTCCTGAGAAAGCCTTGTCAGTATTTCTCCTGTGGGTCTAACTTAGAGAACATGGACATATAAGTCCTTTTCAATGGCTGATCAAGTTAGCCTTGTCAGTATTTCTCCTGTGGGTCTAACTTAGAGAACATGGACATATAAGTCCTTTTCAATGGCTGATCAAGTTAGACGCTTGGGGCCTTTACAGCATTCAAACCTTCTTATTCTCTGGCTCAACATTTCTCTAGATCAGTGTCCTGGATTTGGCTGGGAGAGAGTTAACTATCTTCACAGCAGCTGGTATGGTGCTGTGTTTTGTATTTTTGCTGGACAGAGTGTTGATAAGTCCAAGATGTTTTTGTCATTGCTGAGCAGTGCTCACACACAGTCAAGGCCTTTCCTGCACCTGACACAGCCCTACTGGTGAGGAGAATGGGGGTGCACAAGGAGGTGGGAGGGGACACAGCCAGGACAGCTGCCCCCAGCTGACCACAGGGATATCCCACACCATGTGGTGTCATGGTCAGCATTACAAACCTGGGAAATGGGAAGGGGGGATGTTTGGAGTGACAGTGTTTGCCTTCCCAAGTCACCATTAGGTGTGGTGTGGCCCTGGCTGTCCTGAGATGGCTGAACTCCGGCCTGCCCGTGGGAACTTGTTTGGCTTTGCTCGTGTGCACAGCTTTTCCTTGACCTACTGAACTGCCTTCACCTCAGCCCACGCGTTCTCTCACTTTTACCCTTCTGATTGTCTCCCCCATGCCACTGCTGGAGTGAGCAAACAGCTGTGCAGCACTTAGTTGCCAGCTGGGGTTAAACCAAAACCATCAGTCACCATCAAGCACCTGTAGAAGATTCCCCTATAGAAAGTAAACCAAACCACAGTTCAGCCCCATTCACCGCCCCTTCACTTTGAACAGACTGATGCAGTACATCCGTGCAGTAACATCTGTCTGTGGTTAAAGCAAGCTGCGCTACCAGTGTGACAAGTGCCAAACAAGGCTGTCTGCTGATCTGTAGCGTCTCTACAAGGCCATTTGTTTCCAAAATACAACAATTTACAACAGTGAATGTGTGTTGTAACACACATTACAACCTCCTGCAGTTGCTTATTGCCTATTCCCTCCACAGCCATTGCAATGCAATCACAGACACAGGAAATAATTTTAAATTGTCATTAGAACAACCTCATAGAAACAAAAATCTAAACACTAAGACATAAGACCTATCACAAAGATAAATTCATAGCAAGGTAACAGTGCACGCTACAAACACTTTTCAGACTATTACACAAATAAAGGTCCCCATAGAGCGAAGAAACCAGTCTACATTCAAGTGCTTTATATTCCATATATACTTCTTAACTCAAAATACAAACAGATTTCCCAAGGTTCAACCAAACTTCTACCACATATTGCAGAGAGTTCTATTTATTTCACAGTAAAAGCTAAATAGACCAAAAAAGCTTTACGATGTGTAAGAACACTTTAAGAAAGCACGCTTAGTCACAAACTATCCACATTTTCTCATTTTGCTGCACTTAACTGCAGTCTCTAAAACAAATTATGATGAGATTTTTAGTGACTAGTGAGGGATGTTGCTGAGCTAACCTGAACTACTGTTCAAACAATAAACATGAAAATAACATATTGAAACAACAGCCACAGATAAGAACTGGCATACAAAAAATTTCCTTATAGTCAATTTTTAAAATATGCATTTTAGAGACTACTTTAGCCTGCTTTCCTCTGACAAGTCTAAAAAGCATGTAAGTTGTTCTGGAATCACCCTAGGATATGTCACTCCAGCACCCTTGCCCTTGGGTCTTCATTTATGTCACCACTTTTCAGCGCAAATATACTGAAATTTACAAATCCCTTAGAGCTTTGTTTTTTCCACATAAACTTACGCAAAAATCCATTCTCCAGTTTGCATAATGATAAAGTAAGGGTGACTACTTTGGATGTGAAATCTTTTGTTGGCAGTCTTTTGTTGGCAGACTTTTGTTAGTAATCTGCCCCAGTAAAACATACCCTCATTCAGAACACTGCAATATACGGTGGGTATAATTTCTCATTAAGTGCGAAGGAACATGGGAAACTGACCACGTTTTGCAGCCTGAAGCAATCTGTTCATTATTTAGCTCTACTAGTCTGGGTCAGCCATTGCCTCTCACAACTGTTTGTCTTCCTGTCTACTCAGACCAGAACACGGTTCAGACAAAGAATGAACTGGAGGTAGGTACCTCGTTGCTCCAGAGTTTGCCGTGCTGAGTGGATACAGAACACAGCTTCTCACACAGGACTAGCACAGTCTTGCAGCACCGCAGGATCTCTCCAGAACAACAGACTACACCGAAATCCCCTGAGATGTTTCCCATTTATCCCGCTATGCCGGGGACAACCGGGGCTACCTGCCGCAGCTCCGTCCGTGCCCTCCGCGCAGCGCGGCGGCCGGGCCCCGGCGCTGGGTGCGCAGCGCGGCCCGGCCGGGCAGACCCACACGCCCCGAGGGGCTCCGAGCCGCTGGGCGCGGCTGGCAATCAAAGTGCTGGGCCAGCGGCAGCACCGAGGGACGGCCAAAACCCAGGGAGCCCTAAAGGGGTGCCGCAGGCCGCCTCACCTCGCATCCCTTTACGCCTCAGGTGTCACAAACGCCAGGAGAGACAGGCGGTCCTACAGGCGAGGATCCAGCAATCTCCGGTGTGGGGACAGCCGCTCTCTCTGGGGGACTCGCAGACGCAGATGCCAGCGG
>VXBQ01000415.1:1074846-1102475 GCA_013400175.1 Phainopepla nitens | reverse complement strand
TCACCACCCAGCTCTCCCAGTTCCCGGGCTGGCAGCGGCTGCGCCGCGCTCCCCCGCCGCCTCTGCGTTTGCAAACGCGCACTGCGCTTGCGGGTCCTCACCTGAGGCACCGGTACTCCAGCGCTTCCTGGCGCCTCCCAGGCTCGCCGGCCGGCCCCGCGCAGGCAGCCGCCGCCAACAGGGACGCCGAGGCCGAGCCCCCGCCCTCCATCGCCGGCAGAGAGCGCGGCGAGCGGCGCTTTCCCCGCTCCGGGGCGGGGAGACCCTCGAGCGGCTCCCGCGGGCCGCTCCGCCCTCCCCGGGCCGCCCAGGGGACTGCTCGGCCCCCGCCTCCCGCCGGGGCTCCCGGCCCTGCGTGTGCCCTTGGCCGGGGCAGCGGCGAGCGCTACGAGCCTCCCGAGCCGCACGCACAGCCCGCGGGGGATGCTCTGGGAACGCGCCGGGCATCGCCGGTGTCCCATGTGTCTGTCACAGGTGTTTCCAGTACAGCTACAGACTTGTTTACAAAAAAACAGCAAAGGAAGGGGTACTCAAGCAAAACCACAGCTGCTTCTTGTTTGAGGCATATAATAATTTCTTTCTTCGTGCTAGTTTTCTGGTAAGCACGAAGCCCTCTCAGACACATACTGATTATTTTTAGTTTAATTCAGACTAATATATTACTTTTGTACCGCAATTTTTTCAAGACCTTTCCCTCCACAAAACCAACCAAACCAACATGAAATTTGTCCTTTAATTACATTTTTTGGATTTTGGATTTTTTGGATTTTGGATTCTCTCGTCTTTCCCTATCTTACACCCTGCCCTGACAATTGTTATTTACAGCTGAGGTGAAAAGTCTAACTGAAACGCTGCGGCTTAAGGGCTTACTACACGAAAGTAGCAATACTCATTTTTAGAGTAAACAACCTCAACAGACCATCAGTGATTGAAAATTGTGGATAGAATGGACGAAAGGCACGCGCCATCCTACTGCTCCATTTGCAAGTGTTTCTCCTGGGGTGCACACCCAAAGCTCGGAGTTCCACATCACACAGATCCCTGGGTACATCTGGTTTTTCCAATACTCTTCAGAGGATCTGATGTAGAGTGCATATCTGCACAACTACAATGATTATTAGAATTTGTGCTTTTACTTTGTTTAGTGTAACCTTCATGGCATTACTTTAAATTTATAAGAGGGAAAAGTTCTTTTTAGAAATAGCACTCAAATATGCTTGCTACCTAAAAATTTGGCTCTCATGTCTTAGCACAAAGTAATAAATTATACATAGTAAATAATGAGATAAATAATTTTTTTCTTTATAACACAAAGATAATTCTTCACTTCAAATGTAAAATATAATTGAAATGATACATACATTGCAGCATTGGTAGCTAGAGACTTCCTTTAATATCTGTTTTTCTCCTTGTCTCAGAATACCTGATATGAAAAAGAGGATTGAAGCATCATGAGCTCTTCAACGTTATCCTGCTAGGATCCTGAATAGGATTAATAACCTCAAGAGTGTAAGTGCAAATCACATTTAAGATCTTTCAGAAAGCATACAGCTTCAATTTTTTTTATTATTTTTCATAAATCTAGTTCTAACACTTCATATATTCATATATTATTTTCATAGCACCTCTTGATATCCAATAGCTTTTAGTGGGGGAAAAAAAATGAAGACAAAACCATTAAATACATTAAAAAATGAAATCTTTATTCTTTTGGCTCAACTGTAATGTGGTTTACTGTTCTTTATGGTAATAGCATTTTCCTGCATGCAGTTCACCGACACACAAGTCAATATTTTTGTAAAAGGAGGAGTCAACATCGAATTTTTGCTTGTGTAAGAAACACAAAATGTCCTGATGTGATCAATTATACAAGTTTGCTATTTAATTCCAGTGGAAAAAAAAATTGTGGATCCCATATTATATTTAGAACAGTTCTAGTGCAGCATGAATCAACAAGAATAAGAATAGTCTATGTAAACAAACACTGGTAAAGATTTCATGAATAAAAAGACTACCTTGAAACTTCTGATGCAGGCAGTGCTAAAATTTTAAACAAATCCTCCCCACCACATTTCAATTACAAGTTATATATCTATTTGGAAGCAAGTGCATTTTGGACTCAGTTTGAAACTTATTTCACATTAAAATGTGTGCAAAAATACAGTACTAATAAAAAAGCAGAAACCTAAAGCTACCCCATTCTTTCCTTTGTTTCTTATTTTGTGAAGTTCTTGAATTAAAAAGTGCTATGGATAGAAAGTAATAAAAGTGACAGTAACATCAACCTGAAGATAATTCTCATTTCTTATTTTATGTACAAAACGCTGAAAAATAAAATAAAATGGTATTTTTTACAGTATTTATATTTTCTTAGAAAATTCTATCCATGTAGTTTTCAACAGATTAAGCAGTTTGCAACATATCCTGTACAGTCTGTCTATGCACCGTACAGTAGTCACTTAAAATTTTAGAATGCAAAGCAAGAAGCTTTTAAATAACTGCAAACTATTGCTTGATGTCGTGAAAGAATGATGACCAATTGAACAATTTATTTCACTTAACCACTGAGCTATGGCTTCCCATATTAGACTCTTTAACAGTGGAAGGAGTAAAATTACAGCAGCAAAGGCAAGATAAACATGCATCAGTGATAGCTTCCAAACTATCTATAATGGTACAGAATACTTCATATTAGCTGTTGAGAGCTTGCAAATTACACTTACTGTGGTACATATTTGATGCAATAAATATTGTGCACATGTCATTATTTGTTTGCTCAAACATGCACCACGGGATAAAATAACTATTTACATAGAGGGTACTTTTTTAATCAACACATACAATGTCAACCTTGCTGAGAGCAGAAGATGGCTAAATGATACTGCAGGGTGAAGCAGAACAACTTCATAATCCTTACGTTTTGCAGGTTTTTGGTAAACTCAATTTCCCAAGGTCAGGTAAACTGTTTTCCGCAGAAGAATACTTAAAAGTGGACTCTATGTCCCTTGGTAGAATTTTTATGCAGAGATTGTTCAACTATTGTTAAATGACATACGAAAAAATAAAACATCTGTTCTATTATTGTAGACTCTATGGGACTTTACAGGCACATTAAGATTTGTATGGATGAGATACTAGATGGATACTGTTATTAAGCACCTCAACATACAGAGCCACCCTGAAACATGGAAGTAGTCGGACTGCTGCTTTGTGCGACGTCATGTTTTCCCATGCATGAACTACAAGTGCAGCATGCCTTCATGCAAATCACTTCTGTCTGTACATTATAGAGAATCCGAGAGTAGAACACCTGGTCCTCATACCCCCTTCCCCAACATAAAACCCATTTACAAAAATAGTCACATATAATAGTAAACAACCTGTGAATTAAAAAATGATAAGTTCACCAACAGTGATTTTTGTAAAAATATGGCAAATGTGACTGTTGAAATGCTAACAGTGGATACAATTTTTGTACTGTGTGTTTCATGTTAAACACAGAGATTCATAGGTTTGCACCTTTTTTTATACTGGTCCCTACAGTCTGGTTGGCCATTTTTTCATCTCTTCAGCAGTGTCAGCTGGTACTAAAAACAACAACCTCCTGTCAAGATGTTACCCTGTTTTACAGAGTTGCAGTTTGATGACGAGGGGTCACTGTCTTGCTATAGGCACTGACCTTATATATATATATATAATTATATATATATCTATATATGTAAAAACTGACGGTTTGGCATGTACCTCCTACGGGAGTCCTGTTGACACAAATACATACTTTTTCAGGCTGTAAACAGTTTATTACAAACAGCGTTCTGTTTTACTTTTTACTTTCCCTGCTGTCTTTACCTTTATCTTCTTTTTCTGATTTGTCTTTTTCATATTTATCCTTGTCTGGCTTTGTTACACTGTCATAAGAAGGTGGGGAGGTTGTGGATGGGGTCATATCTGTTTTTTCTGGAGTGGAGTTCTCATTTAGTTTATCCATAATCATATCTTCTTTCATGGGCAGATCATCTTCCTCTTTACCTTTATCCTGACTAAATATACATGATACTTTTTTGACTTTTTGCCTTAAAAGGTGACGTCTGTAAGCACGCTGAATGATGACAGCAGACACCTCCTCCTGCTTTCGTTTCAGTGTGGTTGTAATTGGTTCATAGGAGACTTTAGAAGGATTGGCTGCCATAAACCGGTCTTCCATCTGTATTCTGAGGGCGTCCATCTCCCCACTTTCTCCCAATACACGCTTTGTGAAAGCAAACAAGATGTCAAGGCAGTGAATTCTGTCACCGCTCACCATGGGCAGATCCATTGCAATAAGCTGGACTTTGTTTGGTTTTGCTATGAGAAGAGGTGGATCTAATGAAGCTGCAAAATCTGATAATTTGCTATATTCTATGAACTGTGTTGCATCAGGATCAAACTTCTCCCAGACTTCATAGAACATCTCAAAGTCATCCTCGCTCAAGGGTTCAGCGCTTTCTTCAGTAGCAACGCTGAAGTTCTCCAAAATCACAGCAATGTACATGTTCACCACTACCAGAAAGGATATGATAATGTAGCTGACAAAGAAGAAAATCCCAACAGAGGGGTTGCCACAGTCACCTTTCACAGAGCTCCCTGGATGATCTTTATGGGGGTCACAGTCTGGCTCCCCGCTGTTCAGAATTGGGGCGAGCAAACCGTCCCAGCCAGCGGAGGTGGTGATCTGAAACAGGCAGATCATGCTGTTGCCAAACGTTTCAAAGTTGAACATGTCATCAATCCCGACTTCCCTCTTGACATAGGCAAAGTTGGACATGCCAAATATGGCATAGATGAACATGACCAGGAAGAGCAGCAGCCCGATGTTGAACAGAGCAGGAAGAGACATCATCAAAGCAAAAAGCAGAGTGCGGATTCCCTTAGCGCCTTTAATGAGGCGCAGGATTCGACCGATTCGGGCAAGGCGGATGACTCTGAACAGTGTGGGAGATACAAAGTACTTCTCTATCATCTCAGCTAAGAACATACCTAGGAAAAAATAACATTAAATCAGTAAAGAGTATTATTACATTTAAAAACCACTGCTAAAGATATATTCTACATGGATTGTAGAACTTCAAGAAGAGTAGGATACTTAAACAGATTTTTAGGAATTAGTCATCCAGGTTTTTTTATTAAACCTTTGTGTTTGGTATACTTTTTTAGGATAAACTGGTAACTAGTGTATGTATATTAGCAAATGCTGAGATCAGAGGAATACCCTTTTGTTTAACTGTAACAAAAATAATTTCAGTTAATCTGAGGAAAGATCATATGCACAGTAGTATTAAAATTCCATATAATCAAGTTAGGTCATTAAAAAAAAAAATGTATTTTTGAAGAGAACTGTGACTTCTTAATCATATGTAAAATAACATGAACACAGGTTTATTATTAATAATACAGAAATTCCAAACATAAACAAACTGATAAAAAGGTTTGTTATAATTCAGAGAGTAAAAGAATTGAGCATTGTATTATGTGCCTCAAACTGGAAAAAATAACTTTTTTGGTACAAAAATAGCCAAACTGATTTGCGTATTAAAGAGTACTTAAAATAACGCAATTTTTACTCAAATTCTTTCAAGTATGCTGCTCTAGATAAAGCAGAGATTAGTGGAGCCATTATTCATTACCACATCTGCTTCAGGTCTGCTTCTCCAGTGCTCTCTCTAGGTCAGGCACAAAGCCTCTCAGGATCAAACAAAACAGAAGTAAGCAAAGGGTTTTACCCTGCTGTCTGGGGTGCCTCCATCCTACCCTCATAATAGTCCCACACACATTTTGCTCTTGGATTTTGGATGGCTGGACTCTTTAACCTGCAACTGTCACTGTAAGTTTATCTCAAAATTGCTTTTCATGTATGCATAGGAATCTCTACTGATTTCAGAATAAAGATCTAATTTCAACCAATAAAAAAGGAGTGTGTAAACTCACTGCTAAAAAATTTCTTACCATACTTTTCAGATACCTTATGGATAAGACTTTCTAGTGACAAAGTTGAACCAAAATATAAATAGATTTTACACGCCAAAAATATTTCCATTTTCACAATATTAGACATTTCATAAAAAAAGAGTTGCTCTTACCTACTATGGACAGAATGACAACCACAAAATCAAAAATATTCCAACCTATAGTAAAGTAGTAATGACGAAGTGAAATCAGTTTCAGGACAAATTCTCCAGTGAAAAGTACAATAAACACCAGGTTAATCCAATATAAAATGTTTTCCATGTCTTCACTCTGATCATCTGTTTCTACCATCATTGTGACCATGTTAAGGCAGATAAGTATCATGATACTGATATCAAATGCTTGTTTTGTTACAAAATCAAAGACCATGCCTTGGAATTTGTTCTGTTGTAGCAGAAGAAAGAAAAAGAAAAAATTATTTCAGATTAATAAGGCTTTTCTTATATCATGTATTTTTTTAGCTTACAACTTATTTCTTCCTAAGGCATAATAGAAAAAAATCCAATTTTTAAATAGATGTAAAAATAACAGAAAATATTTTTATTCTTACTGCTGGTCGAGGTATAGGCTTTTGTGGTTTCTTTGAACCCAATTTTTTCATTGCATTGTAGTATTTCTTCTGTTCTTCTGTCATAAAAATGTCTTGACCTCCAAAGTAAACCCAAGAGACAAAAACTGGTTACAATCATGTATCTTTATTGATTACTTACAAATAATACTAATGATCACTCTTGTTCACATTCTTATCTGTGGGAATATTTAGGACAGACATAAAAATACTCTTTTATGATTTTTATATTAAATATTAAGCTACAGAAAGTGTTGAGTTTAGCAGCTGGAACACTGATACCTTTTCAGGCAGTGTTGAGAAAACATGAAGACTAAAGAGGGTTCGAATAAAGATAATACATTGTTTATTGTCGAAGTTCAGAAATCTATACTGCTGAGCTCTGTGACATGAAGGTAGTATAGCAAAGACTTTTTATAGCTACATTTAGCAATTTCAATGGTTAGCCTTTTCATGAGTCAGTTAAGGCTTCAGTCTCAAATCCATATCTTTACAAAGATGACATTGAGTGTTTCACTAACCACGGAGAGTCATAGATTGTCACTTGTCCATCAAACCCTCATCAAGCTAAATTATAAGCTTTAATAATTTAATGCTTTTACTATGCAGCACTCTTAACTAGTTTATCATAAAAAAAAAGTGACCAATAAAATTGTGATCAGTGGACCAAAAATAAGAATTTTTTATGTTCTTTTCAGAAGGACAGTGAAATACTTATCTTCTTTTTCTGCTGGTTGAAATTGTCTATGATGACACCAATAAAAAGGTTCAAGGTAAAAAATGATCCAAAGATGATAAAGATGACAAAGTAAAGATACATGTACAGGTTATCTTCATACTTCGGCTGATCCAAAACCTGCAAAAAAGGCATAGAAACTGTGTATTAGTTTAACAGTGAGCACAAAATACCTGCTGGATGGAATTCTGTCACTGTGACCTTTGGTTCTTATGGTCAAATCCTGACATATATTCCAGTGATCTTCAATCTAAAGAAGTTACATTCTTGAAAAAAGACTTTGGTATCACACCTGATATTTCATTTTTAAAAATGTAACTGGCCTGTACGAATGTAGAATAGATACCGAAAACACAATTGGTTTAAACTAGTTCCACCTCTTTGAGTGTGCAGACAACCAGAAACACCAAGTTTTACATCTGCAGAATTTTCTGTAAATCTTCTGGGAGGCTGGTGTTTGTGGGCTTGTGAAGATTTCATTGCTACAGGCACTTAGGAAACAGCACAGGATTATGGAAGAGAGGCATCCAAGCCATCTTTAGACTAAGCATATTCTCTTGGTATAGCTAACTATGCACTTTCATAGCTATACTACAACAGGCTTCCTGCTGTGAGTGCAGCTTATCAAAAAAATGATGGAGCTTTACTCGTATAGTTTATTCAATTGTCTGCTTAGAACTAGAGGAAAACTTGCACCAAGAAAACAAGGGTCAGGCTCAAAGGGTAAGAAAATGCACAGGTCTAATTAAAAATAAGAACTGTGCCTGAAAGAAAGGAGTCAGGCAGCTTGCAGACCACAATGAAAGTCTTAACTATAAACAAGATTACAAAAATACCCTCCTATCTGTATCAATGTCAGTTTCCAAATATAAAGAATGGCTCAATGCATAATGAGAGGAGGAAAAGGTATTTCATGGCAATAGGTGTGTTGTAGGATTGAGGAATTTTGATTCAAGTGTACCATAGAGAACATGGAATCCTTTTTTCCATGAATAAGGACTGCTCCTCTGCTTTCCGCATTGCTTGTATTTTCCCCATGGTTTCCATTTTCTTTAACTACAAAATTATACTAACTCTTTGTTCTTTCACTTTTACTGTAATTTCTGAAAGATGTTAAAATTACATTCTCAAATCTTGGAGCTCATAAAATCAAAATAAACGGAGTCAGGGGACTATACTTACATTACGAGAATCCACAGCTGCGTACATGATATCCATCCAGCCTTTAAATGTAGCCTATAAAAAGAACACAGGTGTTTAAGTCACACTTTTCCTGGAAAATGGCTTGTCAGAAGCATTTTTTAGGAGCTGAAGACTAAGTGTCTTTAGCACTCATCATAAAAAACAGGAGAGTGCAATCTTAATAGCTGACTCTTGCTTTCTATTGTATGTTTTATTCATGTACAAGAACTGCAAGCCAGTTTTAATATCTGGCTATAGAGAACACAGCATCCATTAAGAGCTTTTGTCTATTATGAATAATATCTGATGTAAAAGTTATTTTTTCTGTGCATGAACATCAGAGGTTTACTTGACACAGATTCAATGCAGCTAAGGTGTGTTAGTTTGAATTACATCTTTTTTCTCATAGTCAGTATATCCTCTAGGCTTTATGTTATTTCTGTAGAGTCATAGATTTATCCCGCACTTCATAATTCAAACCAAGAACTGAGAGACAAAAATTTTAAAATGAAAAAAAAAAGTAAAAAACTTTTTACTGTTACAAGTAAACAACAGAGATATAGAATGAGAAATAGAAATTAAGCACTGGTGACTTACCACTTGGAGCAGAGAAAGGTAACCAAGGCCTACGTTGTCAAAGTTAACTTTCACATTCTTCCACCGGGCAGTTTCATTGTTTTGTATGAGCTCCTCACATTGACTAAAGTTGTTAATTTGGCTGATATCAAATCTCTCATCAGTTGTAGTGTTAACACAGTAGTAAAACTTTCCAGCAAATAGATTTACTCCCATGATACTAAATATCAGCCAGAATATAAGGCAAACAAGAAGCACATTCATAATAGATGGAATTGCTCCTAACAGGGCATTCACCACAACCTGGAGTACAAATGAAACCGAAGAGAGGCGCTGTAAGAACACGGGCACCAGCATCTTATAAATGCTTCATCAGCCTCTCTCAAACGTAACATACTATTATAATTCTAATATCTATGGTACACTTCAGTTGTTGAGAGTAAAAAAGTCAGAAATGCAATATAGAGAAAAGATAAAATGACAAACTTAATTAGAAGGAAAAAAATACAAATAGTAGCAAATGGCAGCTTTAAAGAATGGGTAAAATAAGAACCAGTAAAAAAAAAAAAAAAAAAGTCATTATCAGTGCTTTTTAGAATGTTTACTTATTATATGTCTGCAAAACCATAATAATCACTGATTGAATCAAACAAACCAAATTTTTAATATTACATGCTTACTGGATAAACAAATCCAAGAAAGTTCAAATCTATTCCCAAGCAAATTTCTAATTGAAATTAACTTTGAGTCTTTTTAAAAATAAAGCCCAGTGATGCACGCATTTTCCTTTGGAAGTTTACATATAGAATCAGAAAAGTATAAATGTTCAAACCAGGAAAGCTACTGAGTATCTGAACACACCAGAGCTATTAGTGTTCAGGTAACTAGCAGATAAAACTTGAAAAAGAGACTAGATTTAATTCTCAACTGAATTTTGGGAAAAATCAGGCTTCAGGAAAGAAAAATGTGAAAATGAGTCCACCTATGATGATGAGCAGTGATTAAAAACATGCCAGAATTAAATTAAAACACTAATGAAAATAAAAATTGGGAGAAAGTAGGTCCATTATGAATGAGAATTATTAATTTAATGATGGAATTGATGATGCTAAATTAATCGATCAATGATGAGGTTTTAAATCTCTCTGTAAATAACTCTAAGAATATAGAATTTGTTAAGTATAGAGTAAGGCTGCCAACTTTACCAAAACAACTGAATCAGATCCATAAAACTTTGTGAAGTTAGATGGGCTTTCATTCCTTGCCCTTTTACAGAACAGAAAATAAACCCTTTGAATATTACATAGGTGAGGAACCATCATCCTGTGTACTATAAAGTAGAACTGGGAAGGAAAGGAGAAATTCCTGTTTTAGTTTCAGGGCCCCATTCCTGCCAAATCACTACCTCTTTTGGGTGATACACACTTTGGACAACATTTGAGAACCTATAGGACTTCAGTGAAATTGTTGTATTCAAATTTAGGAACTGGATCAAATGAAGTTGCTTTCAATGTAAACTACTCCATGACTCTATAAAAGCACAGAATGGTGCATGAAGTCCAAATCTTCCATGCTTTTTTTGTTTGTTTGTTCCTTTCTTTCCACATATTGTAAATCAAAATGTTTTAATAAGTGGTTATTTCCAGTGGGGAAATTTAAAACTTGAAAAACTTAAAAATTGAAATAGTTTTTTAATCATACTAAAAATCTCTTTTGCAATACCTGTTTGAAATTAATAAGCAATAGTAATATAGAATTTTATAAGTCAGCAGCTGGGTAGAGAGGATTTCCTAACTGATGGATAAATCTGTTCTGACTATTTCAACAGTTCTGTCTTATGTTGACAAGCTTGTACTCAGCACTGTGAACCACATGACTGCAAGGCCATAAGACATTGTTTGACCTAAGCAAATGAACAGTCTAATAACAATTCTGAATTAGTTTAAATTGGAAAATCATGAACTCATTTTTACAGCAATTAGAATGGAATAATAAATTGCAAGATAATTTTTTCCCAATGTGGGAATATTTTCCAAATATATTAGTTTTTTTAAAATTGAAAGTTATCTCAATTCTTCTACTCAAAAAATACAAGTACACTTCTTAAATGCAATAATATCATCCATCAGGAACAATTCTTGAGATATAAAGAGATAGTTAATGAAGTGAAAATATTTGTCCTCAAGCTTTCAATCTCAGTACACCCAAGAATTCTGTTCCTCTTTCTGCTGCAGCTGCAGGTCCAGTCATGTTCTTTATTTAATTGCTTGATTTCTACAGCTGACCTACTTTCTCTGGTATTACTCTGAGTCCTGAAGCTATAGAAAACCAGCTTGTGATACGAATCATTTGAAGACACTCAAAACATATGGTTGAGCATCAGTGAAAACACTGATCCTGACACCTTCCAGCCCCCACTGGTAGTAAGGGTGTGAGGAAAGGGGGCTAGGCCTGACAGCAAATGAAAGCAGGAGAAGCATAAGAAAGACATGAAATCCCTTCTTTTCTGGTTGAAAGATAAAGGTATTAGTGCCTAGCACCAGATAGCAATGAGTGATACTGCTTGGGACAGAGCATGGACAGATCAATTTTATTACCACAGGCTATTTTAATGAATTATCAAGTGCAAATTAAAGTGTAACCTTCCTAGCAATAACAGTGGTGGTAAGATGCAGGGGAAAAAAACCTCATGTTTTTCATTGGGGCAATTTTTTTCTATTACTAGTTTGAGCAGGCACAAGTCCAAATCCTAGAGAAATGTACAGTGAATTTAAAATTTTATATGTATTGAACAGAATTTCCTGCTTGTACACAGGAAGTATAATGCTCAATGAAAGTAAATTTAGGTGTCTATGCAAATATATGCATTGTACTGTATTGTCATATTTTCAGTTCATATATGATAAACACCAATGAAATTATTATGTTATGAACAGACATCTTGAATTTCCATGTATCAGACCTTAAAATGTTCTCATACTAATTTTTTCATCAACTTGAACTAGTGTAGCCTTAAAAACACCAACCTTGGAATGAATTACTTTAAATAAGGCAAAATTCATTACATCCATTGGAATATTTCAATGGTTAATTGCCTAACTAATTTAATTACAGGTCACATTTCTAGTTTTAAGTAATCTAACTTCATCTACTTGTTTTTATTGTATTATTTGCTAAACTCATAAATCTTCTCCTCATTTGGGTTTTGTACAAAGAGATACAGTTGGCAGATCAGGATCAAATCCATAGGTAAAGTTTACACCAACATGGAAGTCATGGGATTGACAATTACCCATAAACCTTCATGACAAGGTTATTGGTTTTTTTCCTTGCAGCAATAAAGTGCCACTTAAGCAATTTTATATAAAATCTGAAAAAATTTTATTTTGTTTTTTTTTGTTTTGCTAATTGTTGTGATAAAAAAAGAATCCCAACTGTGAGATAACACTGATGCTTTAGATGCTGAGCTGAGCATAATACTGATGCTGAGCTAGAAATATCTACCATATCCGGTTGTTCATTACTACCCCTCAGAGAAACATTTCTAGAGCTTTTGAGTCATAGCAGAGTACATCAGGTCTTTGTCCATTTCAGTGCACTAAAGTGATTGAAACTAACCACTTTGACTTTGCACTGAGACAGACTGAATGTGCCCTGTTGGGCAGCTGAGGGTCTCAGCTGTGGTAACTGATACAGTGATAACGAACAGCTGGGGACAGTAACTTCTCAAAGTATACCAGCAAAAGTGTAATACATTTTCAGGCTGCCTAGTGGTCTATGTATAATAATCAACATTTTACAATCAATATGGAAAGCAGTAAGCAACCAGAAATCATAAAACCAGCTCAATCTCTGATATGCTAGAAAAGTTTTCTTAAATAGAAGACAATAGTTCTAATATGAAAGAGGAAAGGTATTTTAATAGCGCCAATTTACTTTTTAATATACAAATTAATTAGAAAAATTTTAGTTCTAAAAGACATTCCCAATTTATATATACAGAATGCTATGTTAAAAGGTATAGACCATGTATGATAGTCTAAAAATGTGCATATGTATATGGGCGTATGTGCACACACTTTTATGAGGAAGTATTGGAGTTTTTTTAAAATGTTCTGACTGTAGCTAGCAGGATGTGCTTGTATTGGATAAATTCAGTAATATTGCATAGATCCATGCAGTTGATAAATCCTTGGGCCCTCCATGAAAATATGAAAAATGGTGAAAGGCCAAGGAGCCTCGTTAAGCGTAACACTATGTGCAATAACACATGAATTCATATAAGCAGATGAAACCTTTTGCTTATATGTTAGTGATAAATGTGAAATATATAGGATGGCAGTGTAGCATTTCTGCATGGATTTGGTCGTTGATTACTCTGCATGCATTGTTTCTGTGGATGCATGCATTATTTCAGATTCTTTCACGTTGTCTTACCCTCATCCCTTCAAATCGCGACAAGGCTCTTAGAGGTCTCAAAGCTCTTAGTGTCCTAAGGGATTTAATCGCACCAAGTTCTGAGTAGCCCAAGGCATTAGCTGTTAAGCTAACCAAAGAGACCTACACAAAAACAGAAAGGCAATATTGCTCATTCATCTTTATAAGCTTCCAATACATATGGTGGGAATGATACGTGCCCTGAACTTCTCAAGAAGATTCAAGGCTGGACCTCTTTCTCCAGGAAACCCTCTATAATGCAGAAAAATCTTCATGTCAGACAAAGTAGAATAAAAGTATATTCTAGGTACCTGTTGATGAAATCATGTTGGTAGAATGGTATAAAAGTGCCTTCTATATTCACATAAACCAGTCAACATTTGGTGGGATTTAAAGAAAAATGAAGTCACATGCAAAAACAAAACACCCGAAAGCTGGGTGAATTGGAATGGACAATTTAGGTCAGAACTTCCCATGATATCTTCAGAACTTGATGAGAACGTAAACGCTCTCAAAAACCACATCCAGACCTTGCTTTGGTCAAATGTAACTTTCTAGTGTCCAGAAAATCTTATTCAACAGCAGTAGCTACCAGTGCTGTTCAGATTTAACCAGACTAATCAAGACTGAGAACCAACTGTTTGTTAGACAATGGTAGAAGCTTCACTGTTAGGCATATCCACACTTCATTACATTCCCTGTGACTCCTTTAACCACTTCATCAATTCTGGCTTGCATGACGCTGGTCTGGTCTGCAGGCAGATGAGTAAATAAACTAGAATAGCTGTAAAATAAATAATACAATTATCTTTCATCAATAATCCTTGGAAATGTATTTTTAATAGCCATTGGGAAGGACTGGCCCTAATAAATCAAAAATAAAACAAATCACCCTCTATTTCTGTCCATTTAATGCCTTTCCCTTCCATGCTCCCTGTTCTCTCAATTCCTTCACCTCCAAAATGCTCTTTTTGCTTTTTTATTTCAATTGCCTGACTATAGATTCAAAAGAATGCTTCAGACATTATTTTTTGTATTAAAAAAATTGCACCAAGGTAAGGTTGACATGAAAAACTAATAAAGCTATTTTTAAGGGTCACAGAAGTAACTAAACCACAGATTATCAAATTAAATATTTGTTGATAAATACAAGTCTACAGGTCATGACAATTTACGCATTGGATGATTGAGCCAGTATGTGTTTTACAAAGGTACAGACTCAATCATAAAATACTATATGAGCATATAGTCATGTCTTATCATAGGATCTGCAATGCTGGTCTGGATTTACAAGGTATAGTATTTTCCAAGCTCTGTGTAGTAAAAACCTCATGATCTATCACTGTAGTTTTAGGGAGATATTTAGCAATTTCTATAGAATTCTGGTGCTTTTCGTAATGTGTGAATATGTGGTTTAAGACATACTCTTAACTTGCATTCCATAGGAACTACATCTGTGGAACTGAGAGATGCCTATTAACACAAACAGAGGTAATTCAGGCTATTAGGGATGGTAGGGAAATTAATATCTGCTATATGGTCAAAGATCTGTAGTCTTCCATTTATGCTACCCAGTACTTTACATACATTGTTGAGCATGTAAACTTAAAATGACAATGCACTTCTCACTAGGTCTCCTTCAGACAATATATATCTGCTCCTTGCTAGTGCTGCCTTTGGAAAATCATGTGGGAACCCATTCTAAGGAGGCTCATCTATGGTTCTCTGAAGTGTCTCTTTGAGGTCACCCCCATGACCCAGTGAAAAGTGCAAGGGTACTGAATAGTACAATGGAACTGCCAATTCCTAGCAGTATTGTCCTTTCATATTGCACAGAGTAAGTGAGAGGACACTTAGAGTAATTGATTAGAATATTAGAAACAGTTTGAGAAATTGCTTCCATATACAAAAAAAACTGAAGAGGATGAACAGCATCTTTTCTATACCACCAAAAAGAGATAGTAAAGAGCATCATTTCAAGAAAGAATTGCAACTTCGTAAACTAGAGAATTTCAACAAAACATCTCTAGAGAAATAAGTATATCCAAATACTTTTCCCATTCTGAACAGAATTATAAACCATACCACCACAGCAATTAAAATAGAATTTTTTTTGAATAGAACAGAAATCTTATGCTGAAAACCTAATATTCTAATTTTTAAAGCCTGTCATTCAGGACATGAAAAAGAATACATACATCAACAATCAGGAAGTCCAGCCAGCACCATGCATTAGTGAAATAGGTTTGAAAGCCATAAGCAACCCATTTTAAAAGCATTTCCAGAATGAAGATATAGGTAAAAACTTTGTCAGCATATTCCAGCATGGTCTTGATAGTTTTACGTTGCTCTATGTAGATATCTTCAAATGCCTGTGAAAAAGATTTTTGAAGATCTAATTAAATGTCTTCACAATTTGCAGTGTCATATAGGAATGGCCAGGAAAAAATTTGAATTGAAAAAATACACATGATGATAAGGCACATATCTTTCACTTACTATTTTTCAAAAAGCTGGGTCCAAACAATTATTCATCTTTCAGCTGAGCTGAACAGCAATACACAAAACTTACTGTAAGACCACTTTTCAAACTTCATTTTGATTTGTTTCCATGGACAATGTTTGTGTAGCAAGGTTTTGGTAGTGGGGGGAGCTAGAGGGTGTCTTCTGAGGGAAGCTCCTAGAAGCTTCCTCCATGTCCAGCAGAGCCAGTGCCAGCTGGCTCCAGGACAGACTCACTGCTGGCCAAGGCCAAGCCAATCAGGAATGATAATAACACCTCTGTGACAATATATTTAAGAAGGAAAAAAAATTATTGCACAGGCAGAATTGCAGGTAGAGAAGAGTGAAGTGAGAACATGTGAGAGGAACAGCTCTGCAGATACCAGGAAGAAGGAGGGGCAGGAGGTGCTCCAGGCACTGGAGCTGAGATTGCCCTGCAGCTCATGGTGAAGACCATGGTGAAGCAGTGGTGCTCCTGCAGCCCACGGAGATCCAAAGGGATGCAGAGATCCACTGCAGCCCCTGGAAGAGCCTCAGGCTGTGAATTTGTGGGAAACCCATGCTGGAGCAGGCTCCTGGCAGGGACCATGGAGAGAGGAGCCCATGCTGGAGCAGGTGGCCTAGTAGGACTTGTAGGACCTGGAGGACTTGATCAGGCTGTGCCTGAAGGCCTGCACCCCATAGAATAGTGACCCACATTGCAGCAGTCTGTGGAGAGCTGTTGCTGGTGAGATGGACTCATACTGGAGAAGTTCACAGAGAACTGTCTCCCGTGGAAGGGACCCCATGCTGAAGCAGGGGAAGGACTCCTCTCCCTTAGCAGCAGCAGAAACAATGTGTAATGAACTGACCAGAATTCTCATTCCTTGTCTACCTGCACTGCTGGGGGAGGATCTAGAGCTGGGAAGGAGGGAGAGATGGGGTGAAGGTGTTTTCAAGATTTATTTTACTCCTCATTATCCGGCTCTGATTTTGTTAACAATAAATTCAGTTAATAGCCCTAGGCTGAGTCTGTTTTGCCCATCACAGTACTTGGTGGCTGATCTCTCCCAGGCCTTATCTCAACCCAAGAACCCTTCATTATATTTGCTATCCCCTGTCCACATGTGGAGATACAGAGCACCTTTGGTGGGTACCTGGCATCCAGCCAGGGTCAACTCACTACAGATAGCAAGGGCCTATTAACATAAGGATTTTCTTTAAGGGAGTTACAAATTCATATT
Organism: Phainopepla nitens; assembly: GCA_013400175.1. NCBI lineage: Eukaryota > Metazoa > Chordata > Aves > Passeriformes > Bombycillidae > Phainopepla > Phainopepla nitens. Next base: position 1,085,248 of record VXBQ01000415.1, on the reverse strand, counting down.
AAAGTTATATGAGAGATTTAAAAATGACCCCAGTATTTTTGAGGAATAATTGAAACCAAACTATGCACTAACCCACAAAGCAATCCTAAATAGAGAGAACTGTCTTGTCAAAAGACAATCTATACATTGACAGTGAATCGCTGTGCATTGAGCCAAGTGTAGCAAGAATATTCTGCCTCTGCTATGAGAAACTAATTACTTCAATACCTACTCAGTGCACCTGATTTAACACCAATCTGTAAAATACTTGATGGAATTGTGTTGGCACCTTCCTCCTCAGTCTGACAATTCAAGTTGCTGCTGCTAAGTTCATAGCTCAGCTGTGTTTTTATTTAAATGCATATTAAAAAAAGCTATTATCATCAATATTAAGACACGGGAACACCAGTCTGTTAAAACTAATTTCTGATATCTATTAACACTACATTCTGAACTTGCCAAACAATTTGTTTCACAGCCCACTAGCAAATTCTTACATGTCCTACAATATATGCCAAATACTTGCAGATATACATTTATATTAGAACATTCCTTAACTGGATGTGAAATTCTAATTTGTTACCTGTAGCTATGTGATTAACTGTCATTTTAAATGCTTGCTGTTTAAGATCACAATAGTCACAATAGTTCCACACTTAATTTACCAGAGCACCGCTGCTGAGAAGAATCATGAAGACTATGAAGGTCTCAAACCAGTTGTGTTCAACAATCTTATAGCAGGTTTTCCTAAGATTCCACCAGATTTTCCCTTTTCCTTCTTCTACACTGACTTGACAGCATTTGAATCTCCGTACACACCCTAAATGTAATAATAAATTTTGAGATGTCAGAATAAAGTAAAAGTTTATTAGGAATCACAATGAATGGTAATCATTTAACTTATTTCAGTGCTACTGCATTAGATCCTTACAATTCCTCTTAGAGCATTTTTGTTTAGTATTTGACTTTGAAGTTTTGTATCTTTTGCAATGCCTTCCAAAGAGAGAGAGAGAGAACACACGAGTACAGTAAATCTATGGCAATAACTCTAAAAGAGTTACTAATACAAACAGATATTACAGCTATATATAATCACTGAACTACTTTTGATTTTGAATAAAAAGAGAATCCCGCCCAAGTCAACACAATTAGGTCTATTTATCTTGCATTTATTTTGCTTTGCCTACCTTCTGTAAAACAAGCTTCTGGCTCTAGAACTTCTTCAGGTTCTGCTTCTGGCTGTTCACCTTCTGGAGGTAGTCCAATATCAACTGTGCTGCCTTCTGATGAACTGGATGCATTCAATTTCTGTGAACAAAACCCCACATAATTATTTTTTTCCAGTTTTATTATTTTGAATAGAAATTAATGTTGGAAATGTATATCAAAATATTTTGAATGTATTCAGTGCTGTGATACTAAAATAACTTCTTATCTACAATCTGTTATGCCAAATTGCTCTACTACAGGTGAGGTCACAAGATTAGAAACTACATAATGTGCATTTTCCCTACTGAAAATATTTTGATATTTTCATACAAGGAATTGCTGAAATTACTAGAGTATTATTCTGAGCCACACATAAGAATTTTGAAGTGAAATTTCAGTAAGCTAAGAATGGGTGCTTTCCACATTTTTTACTGTTTAATTATTCCAATCATGTGGCTGCATTTTAGGTTACACTTCAGATAGCATGTGTTAATACAAATAAATTTCCAACATCATGACCAAACCAACAGCAAGCTGCACAGATGTATTTTCATGTCTCAAGTAAATATTATTCTAGCACGTTGGTAAAAAGCTAAATCTAAAAAGTTTGAATATATTTTTTTCATTATTATTGACATGAAAACACATGTTATGAGATTTACAGGGTAATTTAATTATCTTTATTTCTGAAAGAGCAGCACATTACTTTAGGAGCAGTAGCTGATATTTTGCATACTCACTTGCCAATGCATTTTCTGAATTTATTGTGCATTTTGAAACTACTTATTACTTTGGTACAGTACACATAGATGTCCAATTACTATAAAAGGCCAAAAAAAATTTTGAATTGTTAAAGTGAAAACAAATGCTTTTAAAACAATACTGTAATAAAATACTACTGCACCAATAAATGATACCAATATTATGATCCAAACATTGAAAATTATTCTTTTACACCATCATATGATGTTGGCAACAGACAAATATGAGTACTATAATAAGTAAAAGTAGTTTGATTACAGCATTCTATGACTCTTCTAATGTTATCACTATATGGAGTATAACATCAGTAAAATGGCTGCATTGATAAGTAGCTAAACTTATAAAGGGAATGATGTAAGCAGATTTAGAATAGAGTCTATAGGGAATTATATTAGGCAGAGATGTTCTATGATAACATTAAAGATACATATTTTTGCTGACACTTAAATCTGAAGTTAGAGGCATTATTCCTTTAAACATTTCTGAGTAGCTTCAAATTCTATACAGTTTTTTGTAAAGGAAATGTAAGCAGTAGTAGTCTGTGGACACAGAAAGTAACTTGAGACATTAATAGAATTTTTCATAGCAACAAATATTCAGTGTGTTCTTCAAACAAAAAGAAGATTCATTCTTTCTCCCCCATTCTGATTCAATTGAATCACACCGACAATACATTGAGTTGTGATTCTGACACAAGCTTAACTTGGATTTTTGTGTACCATGGTTCACTGTAGAACACATTTCAGAGGAAGGCTGAACAAATGGAAACATGTATTGGAGGGTGTATTATGCACCCAGTTTTGGTGATATCTGCACACCCATTTCATCAATGCTTTTCTGAAAATCCCAGCTTAGACATTCATGTCTCATATTTATGCATGAGTTTTAACATCTATTGAGGTCAGGTCCAATGTAGAAAGAGATGGATGCACACTTTTCTGCAGATTATTATTGACAAATTTCACATTGCAATATGTTTGAATTATACATAACGCATGGCAGTTTGGTCATAGTGGAATACTGCCTCTAAAATGGAAAAACTGGAAAGTATGGGATAAATACTGTAGTCCTCAAGTAAGGACCACAGCATTTAAACATCAGTGTAAGTCAGTAATCAGTTTGATGAAAAGCCAGAAATACCATAAATGCAATGTGTATTAAGAAAAAATATATGATGTTAAGAGTTACTACTTATTAATACAATACAGTAAATAATTTTTAAACTGAGAAGTGACTTTTTACTACATAGTATTTTCTTAAAATGTTGCTTGCATCATTCCAATTTGGAGAGCATTTCTAGCAGAATGCTGTAGTACTAGCAGAGCAAACAAAAATTATGAACTGGTTGAACCATAAGTTTGAAAAAACCTACTGTACAGTCTTTTACAGGAAAATGAAGAGTTCAGTGACTCAGATATTATGCAGTTAATAAGCACAAAAGGGTAATGAATTCCTATTACTGAAATTTCTTAAGACTAACAGTTAACGCAATATGGAAGACTAGATATAGTCACTATAAGGAGAGATCACAAATATCAGACAGAAAGGTAAAAAATTATCAATAGAACTGTCAATTATCAGGAACATCAAAAAGACAACTTTATTTATGTGGGACACTATGTATGGTGAGGTGTATCGTTCAAGTCTCTTCTCACTAAAAATCTGGTATGCTTCATTTCAGAGCTGTAACAATAATCACAGGAGTTAAACAGAACAGAAAAATCCTAAATTGAATCAACAGCTGCTGATACTTGAAATGCAACAATTAAATGCCTTATCCCACTGAGAACTCAGTTACTCTTCTGTTGATGTAACAGAGTATTTCCCCAGCATGCTGCTCTGTTATTCCTGAGTTTAGCTCCAACCAGATCAATATATAAAGGAAAATATTATAAAAACTATTCAATAAATTCAATCTGTAAAAATTCACCATCATTTGGAAAAGAACAAAAAAGAGATGTTTTCAATCGTATAATTTATTTTTTAATTTTTTCTTTCTTATTTTTAACATTGAGTTTATTGTATGGCATACTATAATTGATATTATAGTATTAAGTAGTATATATTATAACATTATATATTATTTCATAGATAATAATTTATAGTCTATATATTTTATATATTATAATTATTTTATAATTTATAAAATTTAGCATGCAGTAGAAACAGCTAGGAAGATTTTAGGATACAACATCTCAAGATTTTGTCAAATCAATTAAGTTCAGTGCCCTAGGAAAAGTTTTCAGTAACATTTACAGATTTCCACAACAAACTTATGCTCTGGTATAAAGCAACTGACCCAGCGACTGCACTGATTCCTATGCATTCAACACAGCATGACCTGGGAATGGACCACGCTATTGCTATTATATTTGTCCATGCCTTAATACATAGGAAGATTTTTCTAGCACTTACTGTGACTTGCCAGTCTTCACACATATGGAATCCAGCTGGCTAGCTAGAGTACCCCCAACTGCAGACCCTGATATGTTAGGTATGTAGCATATATCCCAGTTCTTTACCTAAACATATCTGAAAGTTACCTTTGTACCTGATAAATTGCTCTCTGCTTACCAGCATTACAAAAACTGGATTTTAGGCAATTTACTTAACATGTATATAGCTTTTTTTTAAAAACGAACCTATAGAAACAAGATAATTGTCAAACCCAAGCATTAGCTTTGATCTAACAGTAAATCCATTTTAAGCTTTTTTGCTATACCGTGACTCTAGATTTCAAAAAGATTCAGTCATGCAGATTATAAGAGATTTATCAGGATCAAGCATTAGGCACTCTGAGAGTTATAAAGATAGAAATTTTCTGAATAGTATGCTAAGAAAATTATTCTCAGAGAAACCTGTTTTTCAAAACCTTAGAATGTACATACTTCACCTCCTTTTCGAAGAAAACAGTATGGGGCCAAAAGTAGTTACATGTTTCTAAAGTAGCAGTGTACTGATTATCATAAGGATTTAAATATTTTTTACATCACCATGTACCAACAGCCTTGCCAGTCATGCTTTAGTCAGCAATACAGACCAGTATGAGATACAGACTTTATTTTAGTTTTCAAGGTTGAAAAGCAGCTTGCCTATCAGAGAAGCATTGCAAAAAGCAGCAGCCAAGATTAGGTCAGGAAGTTTTTGACATAATTACTTTCTGAACCTTGACAGCATCACATAGATTCATACAATTCTGCTTCACTTACAGCCAGGCCACTTTTATCTTCTAACATTTCTTTGTTTGTTCCAAAGATGGTTATCTGAGAGCAGCTGGACAGTTCTTAGCTTAGCATTTTTAACAAAGCCTGAAATTTCATGATTGGCTAGGATGCCACTAATAGATGTTAAAATCATAATTTAAGGGACTGAAGGAGCAAAGAGCAGGACAGACATAAGCAGGAAGATGGCGCCAAGAGAAACCACCATTTTGCTTTTGCTTTCAATTTCCTTTCCTCCCAAATACATGTGAAAATGCTAAATAATGGAAACTAAATTGGTTTTATTTTTTCAGTGCTGTGTGGATGTCAGTATGAAAAGGAAATGTTCTGTGATATAAATGGCAATATTATATCCAAACTATCCAGTCTTTTTCAGTATGGCTGTATCATTTATAAAATCTTCAAAGTGGTAGATATCACCTTGATTACACTGGTGCAATTAAATGGAATCTGGATGCCACTCTTTCTAATGCTTATATAGTTAGGCAGAATAACTCTATGGGGACAAAAATCCAGAACACTGTAAATCAAAGCAAAAACATTTTGTGGTGATTATTGGCTGCAAATACTGCAAAAACCCAGTATCCCTAAATCATAGTCCACTCTGGACTTTATTGATATTCATAATTCCTTTGATCTACTTATTCATGAGAATTTATTAAATGAAATTATTTTTAAAAAAAAGTTGTATGAAAGCAAAACCATTTTAAGTAGCAGTGGAAATATGCTCCAGTGGGAAAAAGCTCTCCCACCAGAACCTACTTAAAAAGGCTCTTTAATTCACACAAGCAGTAGTGAAAGGATATTTCTGAAACAGAGTAAGGGACTGCTATTTGCAAATATTAATTAAGCAAACTTCAGTTAACTACTGTTAACAACTTAATATCATCCACAGTGAATCACAATATGCCAATACATTGTGACCAATTCACAATACAAAGCCTAAATTCTTCAGAATATCAAAGGATTTTAAATAATGAATATTTTAAAATCAAAATACATCTTATCAGAATCATTATTCTTTAGAAAATATAAGAGGAAAAGCTCTGGAGCAGGTATATTTTAATTCCACTGATTTACAAAACTGAAAGCAGCAGTGGTCTTGTAAATATTATGGCATTGTTTAATAGGTGAGACGAAAACCACACTGAAGCCGGGGAACTTGCGGACATTTTGATCCAAAGTTGGTAGCTTATTTACTTGAATGCTGAACTTTATTTATTACTGATGAGATGAGAATAAGTTTCTCAAGGCAGACAATTTTAGATGTCTGGGGTGGTAATAATTTTTTGACCATAACTTAAAGAGCTATAGTAAGATTGAATTGTGCCACATTTTGAAATCAGTATTCTCTTTGCACCTCTAAACCTTAGAGTGAGCATAAGTAAGAGTAGAACTGATCTCTGAATGTTTAACCAGTCAAATAACAGTTTTGTATGAATTCTTTCAACCAAATTATGGTCACATGCTTTGATTGCAGAAATTAAATAAATTTCATGCTTAATGGTGCTCTAAGTACTGCATATTAATCTCCAAAATAACTAAATGCTTATACAAGTACTAAAGAAAAGCACTTCTAAAAAAAAAAGTGACAAACAAAAACATGACTATGATGAGTTTGCAGGTTACCTCCATTATAAGTTAAAATACAACAGTATGAAAGTTTTCTAAAACAGCTAGCAGCTTTTCATTATCAACACAATTTACAGACGGGCTTATATAAGCTTCTGATGAGAAACGTGGCATATGTGTAACATATTCTGCCTTCCATCAAAGCAAAAGAAAGCCCTTCAAAAACAGAATCCTGAATTCTATGTCATTGAGACTGGGAGAGGTACATAGCATGCACTGCGAAATACTATTAAGATATGACGGAGGGTATCGGAACCACAGAAATCCTGGGGCTGCCGCTCTTGCCTGACCATGCTGTGATGCGAGTCCCGTGGCCCAGCAGGGAGCAGCTGTGCATGTTGGTTTTTATTGCAATGAATGGGACAGGATCATAGCTGAAGAGCATGCAGGCCAGTCAATACCCACTAAAAGGTGATTAAATAGGATACAGAGAGATGGATAACTTGCTTAGGTAACCTGTGTAAAACTGGTGACACGATGCTCTGCCTCGCTAAAAGGCACCAGAGCTGCCCGCTTGACTGATCCAGCTTGGTTCTACTCCTGTGAGAAGTAAGAACGGTAGGAAATGAAGTTCAGGACACAGCACCTCTGGTTTTTTGCGCTGAATATCACTTAAAGTAAAATATACATTATTAATGTGTCTGCAACAGCATTAGGAGAGCTCATTTTTTTCAAAGCATTGAAAAATATTTTGTCATTGGTATATCTTGGTGTTATTATTGGCCTATCAGGTACATTTAACATAAATTATTACCAGCTATTATGATTATTTTAACTAATTATTATACAGTCATACATGTACTACAGAATTTTCCATAGAAACCATCCTCATAGTACTTAAGAACCTAAAATGGAAAAAATATATTTTCTACACTAAATAGCAGCACTGCAGCTCAGATCCACAGACCTTTATTAATAGGACTATGGACTCAGCACAGTGGTCCCACAATTATTAATGACCTACTTCCATGATAAAGTTTTATTTACTATTTGTTCTCTGATTTCCTTATTATATGGTATTAACCCACTGACATTCTTATGGACACAGTGTTTTTATAATTAGATTTATTTTAGGTTTCAGTAACTTTCTAGAAAATTCCTTGTTGATTCACACCTACTAAGCATGTACAACATTATATGTATTCTTTCTACAAAGGCATAATCTAGTTAACATTTCTATGAAACTGCTGGAAGATAAATGTGTTATAATACAGAATTCACCAAACATTAACACGCTTAATTAAAACTTGCTAATAAATAATAATAATTATTTTGTTGGAATTCAGCTTATTGCCCTATACAACAGTAAATTACATGTACTTGGTTGTAGACACAGAAGCAGGCAGAAGCACACAAACACACACTCATCAGCATCTGGATATCTTGTGCAGTGTCCTCACAGCACCTGGATGCCTCAGCTGCCTTTTATCTGCAAATCTGCTAATTGAACACAGTTGGATGGCAGTTCCTGACTTAGACTTTTTCATTTGTGGTGTAAGCAATGAAGTGACTGGCAGATCAACTTGGCAACAGCAGTGTCATATAAATAGGAAAACATGGGAGGCCAGAAATGCAAGGTACATTATGACATGGCAAAAAAAGAGGAAGCCTTGTTAAAAAGCCATTGTAGTCAATTTTTTAATTTAAAAACTACTTTCTTTTCCTATGGATCATTTTCATTACAAGAGTGTGGGTTATCTGACTAATAAACCAACACTCCACTATATCAAAAAAACATGGTAGTTAAGAGTATCTAGTGAAGAGTAGGCTAGGATTAAGATTTTAATGCTTTTGTGTCATGCTTCTGTGACTCAAATCCACTTGAAATTTAGGCACTTTTATAAGAAATATGCTCACAGTCTTTGCTTACTGCTGTGTCTCTTGAAAATCTCTGAAACTGATAAACATTCCCTTCAATTTTTCACCTTCAGCATCTGCATTAGTAAGAAATCTTGGCCCCTAATATGCTCAGCAGAGTTTCAGACTTGGCCAGTCAAAACTGCTTGGCACTAGCTCATCCCTGACTTAAAATGCATTTCTTTGTCTTATCACCTGATCAGTTTGCGGTTCCTGAAGCACAACAGCATTAAGTGCCTCCAAGAATGCAAAGAAGACACTGTTTTCTTTTACGTATGGTAGGTGGAGTAGAAAGCCCTTCTTTTATGGTGGAAGTTTAATGACTAGAGTTCATGCCTCAAATGCGGGATAATCCACTTTAAAAATTTTCCTGTAGGAAGTCAGTATTTTTGTCATCTTGTAGAATAACCCAATGAGGGTCCTTCCATGGGAAAAAAAAAGAAAGATTTGGCTAATGAAAACAGTCAGCAGTCATGTCATCCAGTTATCCAGTGAAGTAAGCGATTGTCACACTCAGCCCTGCTAACCATCAGCACAGAGGTTTGTACAAAGCTCATCTTCCACCTCTCCTACTGACACAGTGCTATTGTGCAGTGAAGAACAGAACAATTGAAGGTTAAACTACCACTGATTTATTCTGCATCCAAGTACTGGTTTTGAAGAGTAAGGTAAATAGTAATGCAATCAATCTGAAAAAAATTAAATATTTTTTTATAATAATAATAATAAACACATTGTGATAAGAAACAAGAAAGTATGTAATGCAGTTGGTACAAAAAAGGATCTCATGTGAAAAATTACTAGAATCTTACCCATATTTATACCTTCAGATTCAAGTAAGAGAAAATCACTAATGGAAGCCTTGGTGTTAGTTTAAGTCTACCCCACAGCATGCAATACTGTTCAAAAATACCCATGCTAATGCTGAATGAACTAGCATCAGTACTAAGCATTGCACAGACTTACTCCACTTGAGCTGATGTGTCTCCACCACTTTCAGTTGTGAAGGACAAAGCAGTGGGTTAATAATACACACACACAATAATGATGCCTTGGCATCCACTATAACTCTCAGTGCTAGCTTGGATTTATCCACTTGGCACCACATTGTGCCAGAAAGAAGTACATTTTATTAGTCACAGTAGGTAACAGATTCAAATATCTTAAAGCTTTGAAAATAACAATGAGTAGTCAAATGAAAGGATCTTATACTGGGATGCTAAGCTTTGTAACTTTTTTACCATAGGGCCATTACTTCACTTCAGTGGTTCTGCTACCATCAGATGGATTATTAGTGACTTATATGACATTGTTTGGAGAGGCTAGTCCAGTGTTCAAATTTGCCTGTCTATGATGTATATGGATGCATTTTCACAATATAAAAAGTGTTAAAAACATCAGAATGAATTGTTAAAAAAGCAGATTAAAAAATAAACTGCTCTAATGAAATAAGCATGGAGAAATTTGCACCAGCCATACACACTTTGTATGACTTCTGCTATCCAGGACTATTAAACTGGTTCCTTTGCTTTTTAAGGATTTAACTAAGTAAAACAGAAAAAGTATTAATTTTCTAAAAAATTTTCTTATGCATCTTGATTATTACTGTAAATGCAATATTGTATCACCATCTTTCCAAACTCACAACCTTACATCAATTTACCTTAAATAGCTTTACGAGTTTGTATATGCTGTTGTAAAGGAATTAAAGATAGATTTGAAATCAACACTAGTAACCTCAG
>VXBQ01000415.1:1015817-1074814 GCA_013400175.1 Phainopepla nitens | reverse complement strand
AAAAAAAAAAAAAAAAGCATCAGAGTATTTTAAAATTGGAAATAGGCTTACCTCTTTGCTTTCTTCTAGGTCTGATTCACTGCTGAACTCCTCTGTGTTTAAATTTTCAAAATCTGATTCTCCAACAGCAATGGGCACTGTCACGGTGAGACTTGGGTTGTTTATGAATGACATGTAATCACTCTCATCAACAACATATTTTTCTACACTGCTGCCTATGCCACTGGTAGTTCCATTCCCATCTTTGAGATAGGCAAGGTTTTTACCTATGTCTACTATTGTATGGTTGGAAATACAGCTGTCTTTTTTATTGTTCAGGTCTTCAAGAGGTTTGATTTCATCTAAAACTTTCTGTTTTCTAACAAAGGCTTTTTGGATGAATTCACGCACTTTTCTCTTCACATAATCTATGCCTTTCTGAATCCTTGCCACAGCAATCTGGAGATTGTTCATCTCATTATCATCATCTGTAGCAGCGAGGTTGTCTGAACTAAATGAGCTTAGCAGCAAGGCCAGAAATAGGTTGAGTACCTAAAAGAAAATAAGGAAAAATTACTCTTATTTTTAAGTCATAAAAGCAATGTCATTATGAGTTTTTCAATCTGAGATAATTTTTATTTCACATGTAACACTTTATTTATATGCACCTTCCTGCCATTCTTTTCCATTCATAATCCTTGTCCTCAACTTTTTATTATCTTGCCAAAAGCACTTTTAGCTGGTTTAACTTCACTAATATAGGTGAAAATCTGAGCAGTTCCTTGACCATCTCCTCCCCAATCTGCAGCAGTGCAGATCTGCTCCTCAAAATGGAGAGCGGCGTAATGAGGCACAGTACAACATAATGTAGTGATTTATGCAAGCTACACCCACTCTAGTGTTCATAGGCCAGGGGAATGTAGGCAAATACCAGTCTTCTACAGTTCAACAGACCATAGTTCTAGTATCTCTAATTCAGAATATAGTAAAATTTTGTATTTGGCAAGTATATATGAGTCTGTCTTGGTTCTGGGCAGGAACACTAGCTAAGAGATAGAGTCCACAGATGTGATACACCGCAATGTCAAGAAACTATTTCAGCTCAATTTCAAGAAGCTATTTCAGACTTTCTTGCGTGACATTTCACAAACATACAAGAGAAATTTGGATTGCATGCAATGATGACAGACCATGTGGAAATCATTAAAAATCACTTAATTAAAAATCAGTTAAATTATATTTGTCAGTTTTTCCTGTTCAAACTTGCAGAATATTTCATAAGATATGCCAGAGGACTCACATTAGTCCGGTGAGACTTGGTAGTGATGACTGTGGATAAGCGTATTAATAAAATTTGTGGATCATACCAAAAAGAGAAAGTTTGCCAGCACTCAAGGACAAGTGTTGGCAACTAAACATAACCATGGTTTATGGCAGATTGGTGAAATGATTCAAAATCTATATGGTGTTTAATTCTGAAGTACTGTTGTGGAAAGGATTGTTAAGAAAAATTAAAAGTATATACAAGAAGGTGTGAAAACTGCCAAGGTGGAAGCACTGCAGAAAGGGGCATAGAGGCTGCATCAGGAAAGCAATGCTGGTACAGAAATGTCATGTTTCATTTGGGGATGTACTGCAAGGAATGCTGAGTGTAAGAAATGAAAGTGTCATTATTCCACAGTATTCAGTACTTGTGTCTTTATTTAAAATGTTGCTTGGGAGGAATTCAGAGGCCAGTAGCAAAAGGAACAAGCCATTTACAAATCATCACTTATGAGAAAAAATTGAAGAGTTAAGCTTGTTTTGTTTCACAGAGAAATGACTGAAAGTGGAAACAGTACTTTTAAGTATTATAACTGTTGTCATAAAGACCAACAGTTTTCCATCAATATTGAGACAATTTAGTTTACTTGGCTGTAAAAGGTGATTTAAATTAGATGTTTTTTAAAAGGCACTCTTAAGTATAAGCATAATTCAGAACTGATCTTACTAAAGAGGTTATAAACTTACTGAGATTTAGACGAAAAAGCAGACAAACATTTTTCATAGCTAATCAAGGTATATTTGAACCTGGTGTACAGAAAGTGCAAGTGAACTACATGATTTCCTGAAGTCCTTCTCCAGTCTTCATTTCAGATTTCTAAATCATGAAAAACAGGAGATATGTCTGAAGAGTTTTAAAAAATCCACACTAATTACATACCACTAGGTTTCCAATCACCATGACCATCATGAAGACTGTAAGGCACATGGTTTGGCCTGCAACCTCCATGCAGTCCCACATAGTTTCTATCCACTCCCCACACAGCACTCGGAATACAATCAGAAAGGAGTGGAAAAAGTCATGCATGTGCCAGCGAGGAAGTTCACAGTCGCTGGAGATCTTGCAGACACATTCCTTGTAGCTTTTCCCAAAGAGCTGCATCCCAACCACAGCGAAAATGAACACAATGATGGCAAGCACCAGGGTCAGATTCCCCAGAGCCCCCACTGAGTTGCCAATAATCTTAATCAGCATATTTAGAGTCGGCCAAGATTTTGCCAATTTGAAAACTCGAAGCTGCAAAAGAGAAGAATGGTATATGGTTCTTTGTTATCTAATTTTAATGAAATTACTGCTATACATTTCTTATTTCAGTTACCCTGTGTCTACATCATGTCTCTTCTAATCTTTATAAGTTTTAGTTACAAAGTCTCTGTTTCCAGTTCTTTGTACGATACTACACATCAGCAGTGTTAAGTCCTCATTCAAGTGATAAGAAATCAAAAGAAAAAATGTCTCTATGCTCATTTCAATTACGTTGAAATTGTCACAAAGACTCCAATTCAGACTTTGACTCTTTTGGTGACTTTAGGTATTTATAAAGAAGTTGTACTTATTAAAGAAGTTAGACGAAACAGTCTTTCTCCTGTAAACTCTGAGAAAATATTACTAAAAATAAATGAGAACATATGAAATGTGATCAGTTTAACAGGACCATAACCGTATAGTCACTTCCATATTCTTTCATCTTAACAAGCAGTGAGATGGAGGAAATGGTTTCCCTAAGAAGAGAAACAAGCTAGAGTTTAGTTGTTAATGACAGGCATACAAGTGACTTGCAAGTATCTTTAGCGATATATTTTCTGTCATTTAAAAAAAATGCAATGTGTTTTGCAAAGCTTGCCATACAACATTGAGAAAAACAAAGGAAGGTATTATATTAATAAGTACAACTTGAAACAGACAAAAATGAAATTATTGGAAAGCAATTGTTCAGATAATTGAAAGAGGAGAATACTAAATATTATTTCATGTGATGGTTTTATGTTTTATAAAAAAACCACATAAATGTCAAGTTAAAACCAGAATCTACTACTGAGAGAGAAGTCAATCCAGACAGATTTCAGACTTTAGGCAAAGTACAATATAATGCTATGCAGAGAATCAGAAAACACTTATTTAAAACTCCTTGCTTTTTAAGGAGAATTTATTTAACTTCCATTTCAAGTTAAATATCTCTTTTCAATTTAAGGCAGAAGTTGAGCTTGATGACCAGGAACGCTAGCTGCATGTCTCTCACTGTGCGGGCCTTTTCAGAAGAGTCTTTGGACACTGAATTGCATGCTTGCACAGTCTGCAGCAAATCAAGTTTTTTCAAGTTCCTGTTCATGAAAGAGATATCTAATACAGACAGAGACACTGTAGTGACTTCTGAACAGAACAGCTGTTAGACAGCAGACAAACCCTCGCAGAGGATGGTAGAGGGAAGGATGGTAGGGATGAAAAGCCCTTGGACAATGAAAAATCTCAACACCACTCTCTTTTAAAACTAACTAATAAAGGCAATTGTTAATGGAGGTCTCTCTATAAGCTATTATTGTCAAGAAATTTTTATTAATTAACCCATTATTTACCAAACAATTCACTAATTTGCAGTCACAGGTAGTGAGGGCCCTGTGGCTCTTGCTTTTTTTTTACTCCCTCATCTAGGGAGATGACTCTAAAAAATACTTCTATTATAAAAGTTAATCCTTTAAGCACACTTTCAACAAGAAGAGAATTGATGTTGACAATATCTTGAAGGAGAAATAGACATTACTAAGATAGTATGAAAACAAACTTGACAGAATATATACATGCCATCTAGCGAGTATGCAATTTAGCATTTTGTAAATTCTGAAAAGATCTTCTGTCCCAGCCAAATATTTAATTTGCAAATGAAAAATGCACAAAACCTATATGTACAAATACCAAAATGTAATATAGAAACATATTTTAAATAGTATATTTACCAATCGGAATGATCGAAGGACAGATAATCCTTCTACATTTGCAAGGCCAAGTTCCATTAAACTGAGACTCACAATAAAACCATCAAAAATATTCCAGCCCTCTTGGAAATAATAATAAGGATCCATGGCAATTATCTTAAGAAACATTTCTGCTGTGAAAATTCCAGTAAATACCTGCAAGGAAAATACAGTTTCTTACTCCAGTTTAGGATGAAAATATTTAAAATGTTAAACCAATAGTATAAACAGGTGATGAGTTATATTTTCAGCAAGAAATTAATGACGAATCTGAATATCTTCCTTATATTTCCATACACTGGTGTTATGAATAAAATTCATATTTGAAGCTTACATATGCATCACAATGTTTGGGTTCCAGAGAAAAAGAGGCAAATGAGAAAACGTGTTTTTTATCTAGCCAATACACAGAATATAATCTGATTTTAATGCTCTTCTTTTTCTCCTTAGAGCTCATCTTTGCCATTAGATGGTATCACCTTTTTTACTTCTAGGGATAAAGATAAATGTTCCTATCATAAACTTACTAAGAAGAAAATTATAGAGAAAGTTGAGCAGAACTGTTCTTCTTCAGGATGGCCTATGGAAGACACTGTCATTCAATTTCACCATTTCTTTACATCTGTCATGCTCCCTGGGTCTTTCCCCTCTAAAAGTCCTTGAACCCAGATCCTTGGTAGGTGCTAGTGAGGAGCAGAATGGGTGTGGGAATGGAACTGAAAGTATTTATGATTTGTAACTATCCATGAAGAAAAAAACATTCCTTTAATGAGCTTCAATGACAGAAGATTATTTTAAAAATCAAAACACACATTGACTCAGTAGATCTTTACTCTGTAAAGTAAGGGTGGTGAAATTTACAAATGTCAACAACTTAAATTTAAGTTCAATCCCAAACCTCTAAGTAGTCAACTTTTTCCTTTTACGTGAATGTGCATGAGTCACAAAAGAATTAAAGAAAAATGCATTTTACATACATGGTACATAAGGAAAGACTTACAAGGTTTCCTACTGAAAGCACACCACTAAACTGTTCTGTCATTGGGTAGTGCTCCATGGCCATGAACAGGGTGTTTAGGACGATGCAGATGGTAATGGCCAGATCAACAAATGGATCCATCACAATCAAATTTACAATATGTTTGACTTTCAGCCAGGGAGTACAGCAGTCCCAAATCAAGCAAGTGTTAGCAAATTTATACCAGCATGGTGGACATTTCTGTCTGGATTCTTCCAGTTCTAGAGAGAAAAATGAAAATAACATTTTAAAAATATTTCTCTATTCCAGAATTGCCTGGATATTTCCTTGAAGCCTAAATGCTGTTTTCCAAGGTAGTGTTGATAAACTACGTTGATAATTTGAAACTAAGACTGCTTTCAGTTAAAAGAAATTACAATTTAAAATAATCTATAAAAACAAAAAAACCCAAAACACTAAAAGAAAAACCCAAAACACTAAAAACTACTCTACTAAAGATTCAGTAGATAAAAGAACCATTCACAAGCTAATGGTTTATAGAATGCAAAAGAGAAATTTGTCTTAGAAACCTGTCATAAGGCTGGGTGATGAGGGGATTGAAAGCAGCCCAGCAGACAAAGACTTGGGGTTATTGGTGTGGCTGAAAAATTGAATGTGAGTGACAATGTCAGTCACAGCCCAGAGAGCCAATATCCTCCTGTCAGCATCAAAAGCAGCATGGCCAGCAGGCTGGGGAAGGGGTTCTCCTCCTCTTCTCCAGCTGGAGTGCTGGGTTCAGCTCTAGGCTTCCCAGCATAAGAGGAGGTTCAGAGGAGGCCACAAAGATGTTCAGGGGCCAGAGCACACAGCCTGTGAAGACAGGCTGAGAGACCTGGGGTTGCTTATCTAGAGAAGAGCAGGCTCCAAGGAGACCTTATTGCAGCCTTCCAGTACTTATATGGGGCCTGCAGGAAAGATGGAGAGGGAGCCTTTACCTGAGAGTGGAGTGAGAGGAGGAGTGTTTATAGTTTTAAACAGAAAGAGGGTAGGTTTAGATTGGGTAGTAGGCAAAAATTCTTTACTGTGAGGGTGGTGAGGCCCTGGCACAGGTTGCCCAGGGAAGCTGTAGATGCCCCATCCCTGCATGTGTTCAAAGCCAGGTTGGATGGGGCTTTGAGCAATGTGCTCTGGTGAAAGGTGTTCCTGTCCATAGCAGGGGGGTTGGAACTAGATGATCTTTAAGGTGCCTTCCAATAAAATAAGCTAAAATTTCCTCATGAAAGATAAGAATTTAGAACAAGCCTGAAGTCAGACAAGTATTTAGGCAGCATTATGGTCCACATGTGCAAAACTGCTCGTTATTACCTTCCAATTTTCTATTTTGGGCATAGTCATTTAAGCCTCAACATAATGTTTCAACCTTTCTTACAAAAAGTTGCTTAATTCCATGATTCAAAGTAATTGTATTTAGCCTTACAGAAAGAAGAACATGATCCCTCCTTTGTGAAACAGCAAATCTATTGAATTGGTAGAAGGGGATTGTTCTACTGCAAGAAACATAGCCATTTCAGTAACCTAAAAAGAGCTTACCCCAAAACATAACTTCACTAGAGAAGGACTACACTGAATAATTGGTTTTCCTTGCATTTAAATTGGAAACTTGCTACTTCTACCTCAAACCTATCAGTATGTTGCAAGCTTGACTCTTTTTCCAAATATATCAGTCCCAAATTAAAAAAAAAAACCAAACCACAAAAAAGTCCCGCCCCTAACTCCATATAGAAATCTCTTCCTGTCTCTACCCTCTAGGCTGAAATAGCTGCCTTAAAACATCACTAAAAAAACATGCATCACACATTTAATAGCATTTTTAAGGCACTGACATACAAAAAATATCTGTGTTACATACCTTCCATTGTGTTTGTAAGCATGCTGGCTATACTCATTGCTCTTTGCCTTGCACTAGGGTCTGTTAGGTAGTCCATAGGAACGTGGTAAGAACTAGAATGTCTCTTTCTTAAGTCAGTTTCTGTAGTAGTGCCCTGAAAACAAAACACTGATGCTCATTGATTGTACATTGAATAACACTGTAAGTTGCTGTAGAGCTCTGCAGGTTTAAAACACTGCTGCCCCACACCGTGCTCCAGTTACACTGAGGCTTCACAACACACTAAGGTATGCCTGACTCTAAACAGAACACACAGTTTAAGTATTATGTTTTTAAGTATTTTGCTGAAACAGGGCTGAGATATTAAAGCAGATTTCAGACTAAAAAATGTTCCACAATGCTTTCCAATGAGCTTTGCTGTAAATATCTTTCTATTTAGGCAGTGAAGGCTTTTTCTAAATGTGAAAATGCACAGCCCACACAGCTAGCAGTAAAGGAACTAAGCATAAGTGCATTTTCTTAAGATAATTCTTAATTTGGAATAAACTATAAATTTCCTAGCATATTTTTCAAACAAATGAAAAAATATTTAGTAATGTTGACATTAAAAAAAAAAACATAGAAAGATTAGATATATTACAGGAACACTATCACGACCCTTCTAAGTCGTACTACCACGGTAACTTCAAAAGTTTCATGTATGGACAGCAGGAAGCTAAATACTCATTTAAATATATTCCATTAAGTAAATGTAATTTTTTGTTTTCCATTTTGATATCCTTTCTGATATACAGAACCATCCAGTTAAGTCTAAGCATAATGAATAAATGGGTGTAAGACTACCCAAACTTAATTTATTCAATGGTTTACTATGATATTCTGTTAATTCCAGTCAATTTGCACGCATTTTCACATATTTAATTAATGAGAGCTGGACAATTTCAGTTTATCCTTTAGCATATAGCTGGAATACATGAAAGGAGCATTCATAGCTTAGCCAGAAAGGTGATCATTGCCATGTGGCTACATTTTGTGGAAACAGTGACTGATCATACAGGGAGAGAACATAATGCCTGAGCTATTGCAGACTTTCTTACATTGCTAGCAGTGGCTGCTTTATCAATCATCACCTCTGGCAGAAGCTGTCCCGTAGGCGATGTCAAAGCTGGTGGCCCACCAACTAAAGAAACCACTCCATTGCAATCCACAGTGCTGTGCATCTTGCCATTTGCTGGAAGTGCAGGTACTGTCCTGGATGACCTACTGGCCTGGCTAATGTTACTGCTGCGCCGTTCACCGTGTCTGCGTGGCACAAAGAGAGAATCTCTTCTGCTGTCATTGTCTTCAAAAGTGCTGTGCTCATCATCAGCAAAGTCATTTTCTGATCCCACATCCTTTGCTCGACCTCTGAAGCTGAAAAGACTTGTTCTGCTGTTGCGCCTTGGGGAAAACAGGGAGCCACGAATGCTCAGCAAAGACTGCAGGTAAATAAAAACAGTTATTATCAGATGAAAATCCTTTAAAATACAACATTTTCATACAGACGAAAAATCCACAATGTCTTAAAGGGTAAGGTCATCTACAAAGAAATTAACTGGTACAGTCCCCCCCCCTCCAATACAGTCCCTTTTGGGTAGTAAACAAAGAGTACATAAGTGACAGACAAAGACTAGTTATTTTACTGCTTTGGAGATATAAAATCAATCAGTTTAATTAGAGTAAGAGAAACTTCTTGACAGAATTGTTTCCTCTGCTATCCTGCCTATGTTATTACCAACTGTTCATAAACAGAATAAGTATATCTAGACACTCTTTACCCCAGGCTGGCATTAGTATGACAGACTGAGTAAATAAAATTTTAGGCAAATTTTCTGTGACTCAGTCTGCACACAGAAGTAGTTCCTAAATACTGCCTAGTTTAAAAAACATACATATCTTTTTAGATATTAGTCAAGTAGGCCATAATAGGTTTCTTATTTCTTTTTTTAAGTCTTAGCTATCCTGAATATGCAATGATTTGCCTGTAATTTTGTATGAACAGGTTAGCTAATCTTCATCAGTTTACTCACAGGAGTAAATGTTCTGCTATTGGAGGATCTCCAGTATTAAAGCCAAAATAATGCTCTTAATTATAATTAATCTTACAATTAATTATACACATTCTTAATCTTAATTCATATCAGTAATTTCCTTGACTTGATTGGTAAGTATTAGCACCTGATTTCACCCAAGACCTCCATGAACAGCAGAGAAGATACATAACAAAGCAGTGTCTTTGTTTCTCTTCTGCAACCTATCTTTGTGGACCTGAGTCCCCTAGGGACTGCAAAATGCAGAACAAAAAGGCACTCTGCAAAGAACTTATAATTTAAATGTAACACAACAGATGGATACAAAAAGAGAGGGGATACACAGAGGCAGAATTGATGAGTATGATAAACAGTCATCTTAGCTCACCTGAAGTCACTTCCCTGTCAAGCTTTCTGTAGGCAGCATGGTAAAAGAGAGTTTTAAAGAGGGATTTGAGGAAAGCAATGAAGTGTTCTGTGAAAACTCATGGGAGCTTCTTCCAGGCATAAAGGGCAGCATACCAGAAAGAGCTCAAAGAAACTGGTTTGAAAATTTAACAGCAGGTTATGAATGCTGGTTTCAGTCAGTCAAAGCTGGGACTTGTTTACTGTAAGTAGACAAGGTGGGTTGGGAGGAACTTTAGGTACAATATGTTTTATGATATTAAAAAAAATTCTTTAGGTAAATATGTTTACTAGCAGATTAGAGAAAAGCAATGGGATAGGTTAGTGCTCTTTGCAACAACATTCTTCATGAATACAGCAGTAAAGAGGTCCAAGCTAAAAATGATTCACAGCTGTGGGTCCAGAATAGAGTTAAAAAAAAATAAAGAAAAAGAGAGAGAAAAGGGATCTAGCAAAAGGCCTTATGGAAATCCCTTGGAAAACTTTCAAAGGGGTAAAAGGATCTCCTAAAGCATAACTAAACCAGGAAAATTGAGAGGAAATGAAGTTATGAACGTTAGGAAGAATAAGATTTCAAGAGGAATAAAATGGTCATTTACATTGAAAGAAAATGAAATGCCAAGGAAAAAGTCAAAGATGATATATAAGCCTGAGTTTTCTCTAGGAAAATGGTATTTAAAACTGGTGAGTGGAACTTCTGTTTAGCAGTTAGAATCCAGAGTGAAAAGGAACTAGGGTTGGAAAACCAGAGGGGAGGTGATTTCTAGACTGTCATAGTCAAACAACTGTAAATGAACTTGAAGATGAAAATGTTAGAAGAACAAGTTGTATGAAGAATGCTTGATTTCTTACAAGATGGATGAACTGAGCTGCAGCTGAATAAGGCTACAGTTTGAATGAAGAGATAGGCAAGAATATGCACCTAGGGGATCAGATGGATCTTCAACACGAAGTTGAAGTCAATTGAAATGTGTGAAAATTTGTATAAGGAACAAAATGAATCATGAACTAAATTCAGCAATGAAGCCTCACAGAGATTAGTTAGACAGTTAACAACATTAAATGGTGGCAGACCAAGGAGGTGGGGTGGGGGGAAGGATGCATTACTATTGGTAAAGGAAATACATTAGGAAGTGAGTGGAAGGAGTGGCAGAAATAGAAAGCCAGAAATATTATATTCCCACCACAGTCTGGTATAAGAAGGGCAGTCCTTAGTAAGAAAATATTGGATGAAGAGGTCTGAGCTTCTTTGAGAATGGGAGGCAGGAGAAAACAATACATGAAGAGAATATGAACACTATTACAGGATGAAACAGGCTTTCCAGACACAGAAATAGAAGAGAATTAAAAAGGCAGGAATGAGTTTAGCAATAATGACTAAAAAGAGGGAGAAAGCAAGTTATAAAGACCAAGGAAAACTGAGAAGGTGGAGATAAAAGGAAGAAGCATATTGAGGCACAAAAAGGAGAAAAAGGAGATAATGTATGCGAGATCTGGAATTGCAGTGCTAAGGGGAGAGTGAGAAGTGGGCAAATGAAGAGGAGCTTTGAAAACTGTAGGAGATAACATTACAAAACTATCAAATGAAATAAATATCTGGATGGGAGATGCAGATGGCACTCTGAGTCACCAGTGTTTCAATGTAAGAGAACACATGCGAAGACACATTGCTACACACATTTCCACCTTCTTTAAACTAACACAATTAATGGTCTCACATCAATTAATTTTGCAAATTTCACATCGGCATTAAGGTAATTTCTATTGAGCTTTTTGCATCCCAAATTTTAATAGTCTTCTCATTTGAAACATTACATTTTGTACATATGCACCATGTTTTGAAGCTACTCATCATGCTGAATACATCCAACTTGGTGGGGAGATAGGTCCATTTTAATTAAGAAGCTTGAAATACGGCTCATATTATTTAATAGATGTAATTTTGATTTTTTTCACAAAGGAATTCAGAGTAAAATCAAAATCTCTCAAATTCTTGCTGTTTCATATTTGGCTGCAAATTTTTACTTGGTTGGTCTTTTATTTAGGATATTAATGAATCTGTGGTATCTTGCAAGAATTAACCAAACTACTATACAGGGCATTCTTTATATGATGAGTAGACAAAAAAGGTGTTTAAGAGGTAATAATACTGTGGTACCTGGTGTGGGGAAGAGAATCTCTTTTCGTATGTCAGTCTATTCCCCTCAATGGAAAATCGGAAACCTTTCTTTTTGATGCTGTCCTCTGATTCAGATTTGTGAAATTCTTCCCCATCCTTCTCCTCGCCTTCAGACTGTTCTTTCTGCTTTTTTTTCTTTCTTCTATTCCTTCTCTCTTTAGCACTCTTTGAGCTCAGTTTTGATGCCTCAGAAGAACTTTCGGAGAATCCACCTATTCCACCTACTCCACTATAATCTCTTGAGTCAGCTGCTGCAGCTGCTGCCGCCGCCTATACATACAAGCACATGTACAACTTACAGCATTTATACAAAATACATACCCCACTCACTATTTCCAATTTACTGGCACTCTTAAAGAAATTATTATTTTGAAATAAAAGCAATGTTTCCACTTCACCAAACCCAGCATAAGAAGTATAATTTGTGAAATACCACAGGAACCATAATTTGCCACTGCTCCATAAACCAGGAGCAAGAATAACCCAAGGGAAAACTGTGCTGTCAAAAAAACAAGTTAAAAAGCATCTGTTTCAGATGCTTGAGCAATATGTTGCAATGAATTTTTCATCCGAAGTACTATGCAAAAATAAAGAATCAAGGCTCAAACAAATGGTAAAATCCTTGTTAACAGGAAGCAACACTTTCTTACAATTTGATGGGTTTTGAATACTCCCTAGTCTATGAAAGATCTTCTGTAATGTTGATATCTCAGTTTTGCAAATAATAATCAGAGATTTGTGTTAAACTACACACTATTACATACTTGTTGCTCTTTGATTTTCAAAACATGTGGAGCATTTTATTAACATTTATTTACAAGCTGGTAAAAAAACCAAAAAATTCCCACAATGCCCCCCCCAACAGACAGCAATTGACCAATGAAACAAAAAACTCTGACTGCTGACTTTAGTCATGTGCTTATATGGAAGACATAGTTCAGCTTTTGCTCTATGTGGCCACATGCCAAGCAGACATTATAAATTTTTCTATTAAAGATTTGGGAGCCTTCAAAAAATGAAAAGGAATTTCAAATCAGTACGTAATCATTACATATGTACCACAGATGTGTTTTCTTCGGTTTCTCCACTTTTTCCAATTCTCTTTAAAACTGTAAAGCTATGCCTTTCTGCTGCGAGAGATGGGCAGGGAGTAGAAAAAGCCAAATATTGCTGAAGCACCATCACCTACAACAGTTTTGCTTCTGTTACTTGTATAAGCACAATTACTCTTTGGATTTTTTTTCCACATCTCCACCTCAATTTCAGACAGTGACAGAATGGTTGGGGTTGGAAGGGAACCTCTGGAGGTCTTTGTGTCCACCTCTGCAGCAGACAGGGTCACCTAAAGCAGGTTGCCCAAGGACCATATCCAGATGGCTTTTGATTATCTCCACAAGCACTCCTGGCAACTCATTCAAGTGCTCCGGTAAAAAGTTAATTTCCATCTCCAATTTGAAAATCCAGTGCTTTAGCTTGTTGCTTATTATTTTTGTCACAAAATTACCAGGTTCATTCAAACCAGCAAAAACATTGCAATGGAAAACAGAGATTGTTTACAATATGAAGGAATCTATGAGACAAAGTAATATATTGTTAGGAGTAGGGGAGTAAAAGTATTCTCATATGTGGACATAAAGCATCTTTTCACAGTCATGAATGGAAGAAGAAATTTTACTTTGCAGGGATACCTGAGCTTCTTCCTGTTGCTTTTTCAGTTGTTCCAGCATCTGCTGAAATTCTGCCTCTTTCTGTTCTGCTTCTTCCATTGTTGCTTGATTCTGTTCTTCGTAGGCCATGGCGACCACAGCCAGGATCAGGTTTATCAGATAGAAAGAGCCCAGAAAAATCACCAAAACAAAAAATATCATGTATGTCTTCCCAGCAGCACGAAGAGTCTGGAGAAAAAGAGATAATATTCTTTTTTAACAAACTAACTACTGTTGCATTATAAGTTAGCCTCTCTGTCATAATTTAGAAATATAAGATTGATTTATGTTAGCACAAGATTATTTAGTTTCTTTTTCCCTATAGATATAATATTATATCCTGAATACATATGAAAAAGTTTTGTGTCTACTATTGTCAAGGTAAATCCAATTCTGAATAGTTCAGAATTTATACCAGTAAGAATCTATGCATCTACATTACAGCCTTTAAAGTGAACAGTAGGTGGGGCCACTGATCAGCATCTTACCTTCCTGTCTCATCAGTCCCAAACTACCCTGCCACAAAAATAGTGTGTTATACAAAATACTACAGTGGCGAAAATGACAGTCCTTCAGGTAAGGATATGTGTAGTTCAGGGGCAAGATGTCACCTTTTCAAACAAAACATGTTTTTACTAGACTGCAAATCAATTTAACATAGTATCTATTTACAGCATGTTTGAGTAAGAAACTTTAACAACTTAAATTCATTTATTCATTTAGGTAAACAAATGATAATGCTTAACCATCTTCATAAAATAGCAGCTATTCCTTATAATGTATTTAAGAAGCATATGGGAACCTAAATCATGAATAAGGGCCTTATTGTTTTAGACAACAGTTTACATACATGAAATTAAAGATGATTTCTGTTCCAAAGGCCTTAGGCAGAAGTGAATGAAAATAACTATGCAAGTATTATGTAGTAATGGTATTGGTGATGGTGCTGTTTATTTTAATAAGTCCTCACCAGCTGGTAAAGATTCTCCCAAAAGTCCTGAGTCATCAATCGAAAGAGTGACAAGAATGCCCAACTGAATGTATCAAAACTTGTGTAGCCATAGTTGGGGTTTCTACCAGCTTTCACACATATATATCCTTCTGGGCATTGACTACAAAAGAAGAGGAAATGCTATTTTTAACAACTACTCTACATTACGATATTCTGCAGTAAAACAAAATTGTTCAAGAGTATCAGTTGCTAATGAAATAATGAACAAGTAAAATGTTATTCTACATACCTAAGATAAAAATATATAGCTTATTATTTTGCACTTTTAAATTCCACTTCCTAATAATGTTTCAATGCTTTAATAATATAAGTAATATTCTACCCTTCCCCACAATTTGTCATAACACATCTCCATCAGGACAAGAGAAGAGCAGCAAGTAGCATGGCTGATAAACCAGTTGTTAGCAAGCTGGCAGCAACATTTATGCACAGATCATTCATGTGATCACCTTTACAAAAGTAGCCTAAGAGGCTGATAGAACTGCCTGGGTAAATTCAAATCACAGAAATGGTTGTATTTAGGTATAGCTTCAAATGCAAAACATTGGTAATTTGCAACTGTACAGTACACTTGATATTAAAGTTGATTACCTGAGCTATTCTAAATGGCTAATTATATTTCTTTGATGCATAATGAAAAATGATGATCATTTTCTTACCCTGCATCTGAGCTATTGCCACACAGCAGTGCATCATTTTGTCCTTCCAAGAAGTAGAAATGACCTGTTAAAAAAGAAAAATCAAAAAGGTGATGAGAAAGATAATATTTATGCCTAATGAAAATTGAGCAATTATATAGACTTTTACACTTGAAAGAAATTAGCAGAGCTAACAAACTGTTCAACTGCAATATATAGTGGTTAGGAATGAAAAAAGCATGGAAGGTATTGTTTTGACAAGAAAATTACTTCCTACAGAATCTTCAAGTTAGCCTTTCATTAGAAAATAAAAAGTTAGCTATGCAGTTAATTCTTAGCAACCTAACCAAATTATAAGATACAAAGGGTGGAATATCAAATTGTGTATGTTAGCAAGTCAAAAAAATACCAGGAAAATGACGCAAATGATGAGGGCACTTCTATGCCTTCATTCATGCATTTGGATACATAACATTTAGTACGGTTCATTTATAATTTTCATTTACATATTATTTTATCCAAGTATTCCTTGGAAAAAAACCTGAAATACTAGGGATGAGTTTTTTTCCCTGTACTCAGCACCGCTGAGGCCACACCTCAAGTGCTGTGTCCAGTTCTGGGCCCCTCAGTTCAGAAAGGTCATTGAGCTGCTGGAGTGTGTCCAGAGAAGGGCAATGAAGCTGGTGAAGGGTGTGGAGCACAAGTCCTGCGAGGAGCAGCTGAGGGAGCTGGGGGTGTTTAGCCTGGAGAACAGATGGATCAGGCCTTGTCACTCTCTACAGCTCCTTGGAAGGAGGCTGTAGCCAGGTGGGGGTCGGTCTCTTCTCCCAGGCACCCAGTGACAGGATGAGAGGACACAGCCTTAAGCTGTGCCAGGGAAGGTTTAGGTTGGACATAACAATTTTTTCACAGAAGAGGTCACTGGGCATTGGAATGGGATGCCCAGGGAGGTGGTGGAGTCACCATCCCTGGAGGTGTTTAAGGAAAGGCTGGATGTGGCACCCAGTGCCATGGTCTAATTGACAAGGTGGTGTTAGGTCATAGGCTGGGCTAGATGATCTCAAAGGTCTTTTCCAACCCCCTTGATTCTGTGATAACACAACATGCTCAAGAAATTTCTAACTGGATCTTGATTTGAGCAGCTGGGGGAGAAACCAAGCATTTATTGTACCTTACACAAAACTAATACACAGAATTCTGTAGCAGGGGAACATACTTGAACATTTAGGCTAAATATTAAGATGAGGTAAAATATAATTTAAAGAGACAGAAGGCCTAAAAGCCCTCAACACACTTCTATTTTATTTTTCCTTCTTTGCAGCAGAAAGGGAAATACATTTTGCCATCAATTCCTAGTTTTCGACTCTTAGGATAAAATGGGAATCTCTAATGGAGATTTTTTTGGGTCAGGTGGCACATTAAGCTAAAGTTGCCAGAACTAGGTATGTTCTGGCTGTTCTCAGGAAGCAGATGGTTCCGTGAGATTCACTGCCAGCTGGCATGGACTAGCTTAGCTGGCATGAGCTAACTGAGGGCTAATGCTAAACAGACAAGCAGGGAATTGCAACCAGCTCCTACTGACTGCTTCTACTTTGTCACCACCAGTACACGATAGAGGCAGTATAAAATCTGCTTATTTTAAAGAAAGAGATGAATTATGTCCATAATTTATACATCTGAAATTCTAGTCTCAAATATCATATAAGAAATCGGTGCATTTTCAGATATTCTAGTGATCACAGAGTCGGATCCTGTGAGACATCTGACCCCTGCTTAAAAAGAAGTTAAAATACACAGACAGTCTCCAAGCAGAACTTGCAAAACTGTCTGAGGGCCTAATTCACATTCTTATGTGGCACAGCTCCACTTTCAGTCCACTACTTTGGAAAACAAATACGATTTTTTTTTAATTACAAAAATAAAAATGATAAAGTAATAACAGTAGTAAACATGAGTTTGTAGAAAATATGCCACATACAAAACTGTTTCTGTCTCCTGCCAACTTAATAATAGAACAGTCATGGGTACAAGTCCTACATGACACATCCAGATACAAATAAAGGAGATATGTTCTGGCTGGAAATATCATAAAATACTTGAAAAAAGTTCTTAGAGAGCAGTTGCCAGTGACACAATGTCAATTCATAAGGGCATCTCTCTGAAGATCTCCCAGGTATCAGTGCTAGGCATGGTTTTCTGGGTTTTCTAACAAGTTTCATTACCAACTCAAGACACTAAACAATAGGAAAAAAAAAAAGCACCAAGTATTCTGAAGACATAAGGCTAGGAGAAAAGGTATTTGAAATTTAGAATGACCTTTACAAATTGACAAGTTTGTCCAAAAGCAATTTGATTTATTCCAACAGAGACAAGTGGAAAATGCTACACTTGACAAGGCAAAAATCAAATACGTAAATACAAAATATCAGGATGTGGCTGCAGCCACCACTGTACAAAAAGATGCAATAACTGCCACAAAATACAAATTGACTGTGAATCAACAATACAATGCTGACATAAAAATGGCATAATTTTGAAATATGTTAACAGGAATGTTGCATATATGGAATGAGGTAAAGATGAAATTAGAAGTAATTGCTAGAGGAGTTAGCACCCAATTTGAGGATCTCATAAAAACCAAAAACCATACAAACAAAAACTGTAACAAAAAAAGGGCAAAATAAAAACAACAACAAGAAAAAAGATGCCAGACTAATTTGAAAGATTGAAAAAAAGAAAAAAAAAAAAGGTATAGAAAATGCAAAACAGAAAATAGGATTTCTTGGCTTAGGAAAGACCAGAAATGCAGAGGATAAGAGTTTTTAAACTGTATAAAAACTAATATAAAGTAGTCTATGATTATCTTATTTCTAAGTCCACAGCAGATGTAGTAATACATTCAATCAGAAATTAGAAAAATGTAGGTCAGACATTTAGAAAGAAACCCTTTCTATTTGTGTGACATAGTACCAGAAACAACTAAAGGGCAATGGAATGGAATCGGTTCTTCAGATGGCTTTAATAGGTTATCATCTAAAATTTCTGCATGACATTTTTATATTTCAAGCATGCTGAGATGATAAATGTATTAAAAGATTATAAGGCAATTGGACTTGGATCCAAAAGTATTGAGTTCTTAAACTGAGGTTTCCTAACTTTCATTTATTTAGTCACCAGTTAAAATATATATACAGACTTTATTAAAAACCTATTCCGCCTAACTATGAGTACATTAAATATACTAAATACACTAAAATAAACAGAAAGGGTTGAACAGCTAAATGGGAGAGATTAACAATACTATTATGAAAGACAGAATAGCAATCTACTATAGATATGTTCAGAGTTGTGCTATCTGAATTTTTAAACAAGTTAACACAGTACTAACATTAACTGCCTAAAAGGCAGTGGAAATAGCATATTATGAGGTACAAAAGAGAAAAAAGTGCTCATTTCTTGATTTTCCAAAGATAAGAAACAAATTAAAAGACAGAAATATGGAATCTAGTTCTTCTTTTGCAAGAAAGAATCTTGGGGTAAATCACCAGCATTCTCTTAAAGGCGTGTCTGTGCCACGCAAGGTGTGGTGCAGAGCCACTCACCCAACTCCAGAAGGAACAACGCAGCCACGTTTACGTGCTCTGGCAGGACTCTTGGGCTAGCTGATGTTCAGAAGTGGGCTTATGATCTTGGGCACTATCTTGCACTAACCTAGCTATGACATTTCAGATCCCGTGTTAGGGCTGTCACACTGTTTCAGGAGGCTGGAAGCTAGTAGGAAATGTCTGGTTTATGCTGTAATGTGATTTTACTCTAAAGGTCATATTCAGTAAAAGACATTTTGTTACCCAGTATAATATTATGAGTGTTAAATTATATAATGACGGCACCTTTATTTAGTAGAGAAAAATGAGTGCTTTTATGTTTCTTGGCCATACTAAACACTTTTAAAGGTAAGGGAAAGATACTGATGTTCTCAAATCTGTTTAAACCAATACCAGAAAATCAATGCAGTAGATGATATAATTAACTCTTACTTTTGTCTTCGATGTATTCATCCCAGTTAAATGTTGTCATTGTTGCATTAATAAATGTACCATTTTCACCTATAGAGCTATTAAAGATGGATATAACAGTTGTTTCAAAAGTAGAATTGTCTGGAGGCCACTGCAGGCATTTATTCCTCAGGTTGCCCATGAACAGCTGCAGCCCTATCAGTGCAAATACACTCAGACAAAACACAGTCAGGATCATCACATCTGAGAGCTTCTTCACAGATTGAATCAGGGCTCCTACAATAGTCTTCAGGCCTGCAAAGAGAAAAGATTTTTATTATGATGTTAAATAGATACTAAACACGCAAAAAAAATCATGTGACTTTTTTCCTGATAAAGATTTCATGCAAAAAGACTCGTAATTTGTGACACAATTTTAAAGAAAAGCTTTATTATTTCGAAAGATGAATGAAAATACTGAAGTTTATTCTTATTTTATAGTATACAAAAATAAAAAGTAGATAATATCAAACCATTGTTTATGCCAAAACAAGTGATTTTTTTATTCATGCTATATTTCAACCTTACATAGAACAGCATTGTTTGCTTTTGCTGATGCTTCTTGCCCAAACCTTTCTTTTATGAACTTTTGCCATGTATTCTATATTAATGTAACCCCATGTTAAAGACATTATACATGCATATTGAAAAGATATAATAATCTTGTTACAATATATATGAGGGGTTTGGAGAAGAAAAACATCTTTAGAACGATACCCCATGCACGGCCCATGCTATCCTTTAGTGTTTAATTTTTTTGACATAACTTAAAACTAAATTAAGTTGCTATATCAAGTGCCTTCAATAAATGAGAAAATTTGCATCAGTATGAAAGCCTAAAATTAACTTATATTTAAAACATGTAAAGTAAAGTTTGATGTCATCAGATGCAAATCACATAGGCTGTTTACTGCAAATATCTCATGCAAGAATTTGTTAAACTCAAAGGCTGATTTTTTTTTTGAGAAGAAAATACAACTAATACAAGCATGAATCAATTTAAATTAAACTACATGTCTTGATTCTGCTTTTTTGGTTTGTTTTCAATGTGTAGCAAACAAGGCTTATGCTTTGAAAATGTGAGTACAGCCTTTGTAGAACAAAAGTCAGCCTCGGTGTTTAACCTCGCTCTCACCTGGAATGACTGATATTGTTTTCAAAGCTCGGAGAACTCTGAATGTTCTCAACGCTGAGACATTGCCCAGGTCCACAAACTCTGTCACATATCTGTAATAGGGGAGTTCACACACAAACACAATGACAGCACACAAATAACAGTTGGAGATACGAGGGGCCTAACACCTTACACCAACTACTTCTTACCTGGAATTACAGAAATAGTTTTCAAAGCTCTCAATACTCTGAAAGTTCGAAGAGCTGAAACATTGCCTAGGTTTACAAATTCTGTTACATACCTGTAGGATTAAATCACAATTACTCAGAATTGAGGCAGATTTTATTCTATTTGCTTGGGTCTTTGAGCAAGACCTTTTCACGGTTCACTGTATTTTGCCTGTGTTATAAATATACTTCTGGCCATAAAATTAAATTAAGTTTTATCATAATAAACCACATTGACTTGATGTTTGAAAACTAATCTGGTCAGCTATTAGCAGGAAGTCAAAAGGATTCCTTTAATTCTGGTATGCAGAAAGGAGACAGGATATGAACAGTTCAGGGTGATGGCATTCACAATCCTAATGGGCTGGCACACCATACTGGCCTCCGCAGCACATGCTTGGCTAGAAATACTAAAATGTGTAAAAGAGGCAGAAGAAACATATTGAAACTGCAGGAAGTCCAGGCTCCAAATATTCTGGCTGACAAGATATGAGGCAATTTTTAGTCACTAATCTGATGCTACCAGAAAGAATTTCTATTAAAAAAATAAGCAGAAGACTTACGCAAATGTAATGACAGTGAAATCTAGCCAATTCCATGGATCTCGGAGAAATGTAAAATCTTCTAAACAGAAGCCCCTTGCAAGAATTTTAATAAGTGATTCAAAGGTATAAATTCCAGTGAATGTGTATCTGAGGAAAATATGCAAGACAGAGTTTACAGATCAAGTTATTTTTGCAGTTTATGCTCTCTAGTTGATTTATTCTCATTTTCTTCTCTTTAAGTAGCTTAAGACATAATGGTAGTTACAACCAACTTTAACATCAGTATAATTCATACCATAAGGAAAGAGGACGGAAATTAGGATTAAAAGACTCATAACCCACATCTTAAATTCAACTTCTATAATCTACGCAATAAGACAGATGCAAAATTCCAGTTACTTCATCGGTGCATGTTTATGACCAGTCAGAATCCATGTTATAACAAAACACACAGATGGATTATGTTAGGATTTCAGAAGTTACTTTCAGGCTAAAAATTCCTTTCTTCAATGTTATTTTTATGCGGAAATGTTGCTTAGTCCAAGAGTTGGCAAGCACCAACCCTCATCAGTCTTCATTCCTCTGTAACTGTGTTACAGAGTAGGTATATCCAGTACTTCACCTTCAGCAAGACAGATGTACTACTGGAATCAAACAAGTGCAAGAACAACCAAACTTATTTATGAGTGCTAGTAAATTTCAAGCACTCATTTTGACTAAAAAAATGTAGTTGAATGTAAACTGAAAAAATATTCAATTCTGGCATTCTGAGTAATTTCAATCTTCTGTGTCCAAGTGATGTCATTCTGAGATTTAGTTTGATTTATATCTTTAATGAAAAGGAATTCAAATTTAACTGCTTGAAAAGCTTACTCTGAGTTAACCTGAAAACAGATTTCTGATATGAAAGTTTTCTGATCAATTACTAAAAAAATTCATTTCCTGCAGAACTCTACTCCATAGATGAGGACATGCGTTGTAACTCTAAATGGCACAATATATAGACATGAAGAAATATTCAAGCAATGAATCTTTATCATAAATCTTAACTACATGCTAGATATCTTGAATACATAGATGCTCACACTGAACTCAGAATGAGAATGTCTTTGTTGACCTTAGTAGCCCTATGATTTCACTTTTGATTTCTGAAGATTAAACAGGTATGTATCAGCACAAGTAGTAAGGAAGGAAGAAGCAGCAGAAAGGAAGCACCAAGAAGAGTGTTTCACACTGTGGCCTGCAGCTTTGGAACTGTCCTTGTGTATCGGCACCTCGCAGCTGACATCATACTGGACCAATTAGCCAAGCTGACATCATATTGCACCAATGATTAGCCAACCATCTCAATACTTTTTTAATAGCTTATTTTGCATACAAGTTTTCCACTGTTAGATTGGTTTTGGTAAGAGAAAGCCGCACTGTGATCAACACAGCCATCCACAGATGAATCCTTTATCTGTGATGGTTATTTGCCACAGAGATGAAAGACTGCATTTCCCTACATTCTTGCACAGATGTGACATAGAACACAGTCAAAAATATTTATAATCCACTTTTTCTACAGGATCATAAGAATAGCTTTTCTTATATTTTCCATCTAGTGCTGCAAACAGAGGAAGGACATTAAAGAACTTGTAATGAGACAATTATATGTATTTAATGTTACAGCAAAGAAATAGCATCAGAATAGCTGTTGATAGGATGTCCCAACAAGGTAGCTGCTGCCAGTGGAAGCCATCCTAATATAATTTACAGGAGTTTATTTCTGATTACTGGATATTATTCAGGGAAAATCCATTTTACTTACTCTACATTCTTTGTCCAGTCTGGAGGGTTACTCATGGTCATAAATACGCAGTTGGTCAAAATAGTGCACATGATAAGCATGCTGAATAATGTAGGCTAAGAGTTAAGGAATGTAAGCCAGAAAATCTCATAAAAAGAGTATCAAATAACACTCTGCTTTGGTAGATTTTCACTATCAGGAGCTATCTATCCCTCCACTGCTCTTTTAATAGCCAGGGAAAAGCCCTGAATATGTTAAAGCTTTCATTCACTGCTTTATAGTTAAAGGAGAACAATCATACACTAAAAATCAGAACATCTGAATAATATTTTTAGAAGTGCCCCACCTCTAAATTATTTTATGCTAATTGAACAAAATTGTCAATATTTGAAGTATTAGCCTCTAATTTCATGGAAAACACAAAATATTCTTTTAGATGATCTAGACAAATCTGATCTGCTTCATGCATGCAAAGCAATGAAAAATACATTTTCTCCACTTTAATGTTTTATCATAAAGTTAGGCATGTATAAACATTTTTCCTTACCAGTGTGATACACTGAAAGCTAGCTGCCATATTGTAGGAGAGATCATAGGGAAATGTTAGCAAGAAAAGTATTTTATTGCTGTTTGTTTTATATATGACTTTTGTAATATAAATACTGTTGGGAGGGGAAGGCACATGTGATTCTCAAAAAAAGAAAACCAAACAGAATTCCAGAACAGGTCCAAGTCACAAATAATATCATATATTTGAACAGAACCATTCTAAATCTACAACCTTTTCCTCTCAGAACTGCTGATATTCTTCTAATATACAAAAAAAAAAATACAACCACCAAAATGAAAGCCATGCAGATGAACCATGAAATGCCCACATGATGGCACCAACACCTAAAGCTACAGAGAGGACAAAGCTGGAGTTTGAGAACAGCTGCAGGTTTGTGTGGTGCTCCTAAATAGAAATCCAAATATAATGGGGTGAGAAGTACTGTGAGGTACCCCTCAAAAACTCTTCTTTGCATGTCTACGCTATTAAAAGAACCTTCAAATGATAATGATCCCTCTACCTTCTGAGCTGTCAAAAAACTGTGGCATTACATTCCACAATTCTTTGTTTTTTCTGCACAATGAATACATTTTAACTCCTTTACTGAGAACCTAGCTTTTCCTTATGTAATTTACATACAAACAGAGCAAGAGAGAAATAAATATATTTTTAAAAACCCATGCTACAGGTGTTTCACCAACCTGTACTTTACATAGGCTTTCAAAATCCTTCTTGATGGAATGTCCACTTAGAGTTGCAAATCCTAACTACGCTTTCGTTAGTGGAAAAATAACTGTAATATACCTTACCATAAATTTAAACAACGTGCTTTAGTATTCTGACTTTGGTGACTAGCTCTTCACCACCATCTCAGTCCCACAATTGTCTATTATTCCCCATAACTCCATAATGCTCCAGAATATGGTAAAGAGTGTTATATAACTAAAAAATAATTATTTGTCGTGGCAGCTGGAGCAATAAAAATTGCAAACAGGCTATGTAGTATCATGATAGTTTGGAAGCCATTTTTAGGCTAGTCATTGATAACAACATCTAGCACGTACCAACTGCTGCAATTATCAGTCTTACAGTACATCAAGACTGAAAAAAGTCCTTTCAAGATTTAGTCTACATAATCTTAGGATCCCTATATGCAATGCTAACACAAAACTAGTTTCAGTGTGCTTATGTTAGACTTCTGTAAATACAAGTGTGCAAACATTTGTATTTGTTCATTATTAAGTAAGCTGGCTTTCTGAAGTCAATGTCCTCATTGGTCATATTGATATCTGGGATCAGACCAGTGGGATGCCTATTGTAGTCAGCTATTAAAACACTGAAAAAGACAAAATAATAGTTAAGTAATTATAATAATTTAGCTTTTCAAATCTCTACCTGCAATGTGGAAATCTCATTACCTTCTTGAAGACTGAAAGTAAAACATCAGTAGGCTTCCAAGAGTATAATGCAATAATGATCAAGAAATAAGACAGGTGGGCTACATACAGGACTGAGAATGTATAACAAAACAAGAAACGTAAGCTGTTTTATGAATCTATCTTTCTGTAAGTGTCATCTGAATCAGAAAATGAAAGGAATAATGAAACCATATTTTCACTAAATACTCATGCAAGCACAGACCTCGGATCAAAGATTTGATTTTAATACACAGTGTCAGGGAAGAACTGAAAGTATTCTGAGCAATATATCTGCAGTTTATGAAAAATGAGGAAGAAGGGAAAAGATGAAAAAAAGATATGATGATTACAGAAAAAAAGAGAGGGAAGGAAAAATTATGTGGGGGAAGAAAGAAGACACAGAAATTGTACAGGATGATGACTGGTTGTCTGGCTTCTTGTATTACTATATTAGGATCCAGCAATGAACAGAAATGTAAAAGGAGAATGAGAAAAAGAACAGAAGACAGAAATAGTAGAGAGAAGAGGGACAAAGCACTACAGATCATATTGATCCTGGGACATGTGCCAGAGAATGATTTAAATACTAAGTAACATCTCATTCATTACAGCTTTAGACTAACCACTTGAAAAGGATATGAATGTACCAAAATTTTAATAGCTATTTTTCTAAGAGGATTGAAAGGAGTTAACATGTACAGGGCAGAGGTGGCACTGAATCGGAAGATTGCCTTCCCTTTATTCAATACTATAAAGGTCTGGAAAAAGAAAAAGAGAATGAAAAATAGCATTTAGAAGATACCAAAGTTACAAACTCTGAATCATTTTCATTTCATCATTAATCATATTTGGTCAGTATGCTCTTTTTTCATTGACACAATCCCCTTGTCCACACAATCCCCTTGTCCAGTTCAGACACTGTAGCATCCAGCCAAAATACAAATATTTCTCTAAGTACAATTAAATGAACACTTAAATGCATCTATTTAGAAATCATAATTCTGATATTGCTAGCTAGTAAACAGAGACAAGAATAAAAGCAAGGTAGGCAATATTTGAAGAATTAGTATACTTTTTGTACGGTATAATATGTACACTGAGGTGTGTAACTGTAACCAAAAAGAGAGCCATTAAAACTTCAACTTCAATCCCTAAATCAAATAACCAGCATAAATTATCAAATCAAAGTACTAAGACAAAAGTAACTCAAAGTCATCTAAGTTTCAAGTGACCATGAAAATATGGAAATCAAGAGTGTCCAATAACCATTTTTGAACATAACACTAATGTACTCAATTTTTGCTGTACTCTGAGAGTAATGTATTACTCCCCTTTTCAACTATTGCTTGTGATAGTTCTGTACCTGCAAATCTATTTTCCTTGTCATACTCTACTTTCACTGTATCCATGTATTTTCAGTCTCTCCAGTTTCAGCAATGACTCATGTGTATTATCAATACTTTAAAAAGCATTTCTAAAGGTAACAATGTTTTTAAAATCCAAGAAATAAAAAATAAAACCTGTAAGGGGTTTTTAAAAAATTATGTTGCTTGCCACACATCTGGGGAAAGTCCTGTCTATTTCCACCATCTCTTCTTTCTAAACATGGATGAAAGTTCATACTTTTTGAAAGGAAGTGGATCTAGACAGCATTGTGGCAGTCCTAGGAAGCCCGAAGGGCACATAAGCCATGCAGACCTGGAACACTGCCAGCAGCCATGATCTGCCTCAACTGAAATCAGAGGGCAGCATTTGTCAAGATTATGCTCTGCTTTCTAAGCAGGTGTGGCAAAGAGAGCAGCTGAAACCACAATGCCTTTCCCTGTCTGAAATAATAAATTACAAATGATAAAAATCAGTGCTTCCAATATTAACATGTTTGTATTCTCCTATACTTAGTGATTCTCAAGCTGCACTTTGATCTTTTATTGTACAGGAGTCTGTAACAGGCCCTTTACTATGAAGATTTTTCAACTATTATTAGTCCTGGAGTTCATGAAAACAGGACTTCCAATAATCGGAGTTCTTATGTTTTCTGTTCCCTTTACTCTGACAAAACCTCTGATGAAGCAGCATTTGTGTTATGCTGACTCATCAAGTTATGTTAAAAAATGAAAATGGAGCCTGACCCAAAAAATTATGTTCAAAAATATGCAAATAATGCTAAGAAAAAAAACAGGAGAAATTATGATTGCAACATACAGCTTGAAGTCTTGCTTCTCCTACTGGAAACCACAATGCTTTTGGAAAAGATCACGACAACTGCTATTCATTTCTCAATCAGGAACAAGCAATTCAGCAGGATTTTACTTCACATCCACACTTAATTGCACAATTACTCTTCTAGTTTCCAAAGCATGATGATACATGCTCTAACTTTAGGATTTCTGGCACTGAATTTAGATTTTTACTACTACAGAATGCGGAAAAAATTAAGGAAAGAAATTGGTACTTTGACCTAAATTCTATTTGCCTTCCAGACTTCAACAGGCTAAATCACTTGAGTAAAGGGAGCGAAACGTGATAATTAATTGAAAACTTTGTTTTCAAATTTAACTCATGATTCTCCATACATGAACTCAGTTTTAGAGATTATGCAATGAACACTTAAGGCACAACTGATTTTTTTGAGCTGTTCTGCTTAGTTCTTCATGGTATGCCTATATTGCTATTGTTTCAACATATTACTGATGAGGCATACCCCTAATTCCTGCAGGAAATATCTTCATTTGCATTTTTTCTCTTAGTCTGAGTTTGAATCATAACAATTCTTGGAGTTTTTCTTCATTTTTCTTTGAAGCAGTTTCTTCACTTTCATGGGTTTTGTTTTTTTAATTCACTTGTTTTTGTTAGCTAGCTAGTTTCCACAGGAAAGAAAAGAAAGCAGGAGAAAAAAATTATGAAAACAGAAAAAAAAATTCATTTCTTCTTTACTAGTAGAATAATGAGAGTGCAATATATATGATGCCAAAATCAAAGGGACTGAAAATCTGGAGGAAACCCAAGGCCATCTGGACACTAGTCTAAAGTTCAACACTTTCGTGCTGGCCACAGCAGTTGTTGTTACTTTAAAGCAAAGCAATATGTAGATTTTTTTTTTTAACAAACATCTCCATAAAAATATTTTTTAAATTATGTAACATTCTGTCAACTGACCAAGTGTAATTGCTACCTCTTCTTTATTTATGTCCCTCTTTTAAACACCTCCTCTTTGAAAACAATCATAGAAAAAAATAGAACTGGATAAGAAAATTTTGTCACACAGACTAAGTTGGATATATGATGCCTCTACAGAGTAAATATGGATCAGGATGATCATCATATCCTGAGAAATTACCTTTAAGTATTTCCCTATCCTTCCCAGTGACACGAGAAGGCAACCTAAACTTTTCACAACAGTGACAAAATCTAGTAAGAAGATGTCTAGCTACCTTTGAGATGGATTTCATATTGAAGACCTGCTCCTTCCACAGCTATAATACAGCAATAAGTAATTATTCTAAACACTGAAATATACAAGTTTTTATAAAATGCCAGCTTTATTAAAAAAAAAAATTAAGTTCATCTCTACTGACCTATAAGGTCTTACAAACTTGCATTACTAATTTCTGTTCTTAGAATGAAGATTTCTGCTAATCACATCAGCTGTTGAGGGATTTATTATATAGAAGCTCTAGGTCAAAAATAATATAAATACTATGTCTTGGAAGGGTTCTTTGTTATTTATTCTTCTTAAAGTCTGATAGAAATATACAACACACTCACTTTTTTATTGATATAATATGGGTCCAGGTCTTCCAAGGGCTCGGACACCATTCCTGGAGGTATGTCGCCGTAAATAAATGGCAGTGTCTTTCCTGCCTCCAAGTCACTGTTTGGCTTCGGGCCATCTTCATCATCATCATCTTTGCGCTCCTGTTTGGATTTTTTAGCTTTCTCTTCATTGATACGCTGTTCAATAGCTGCAAGTGATTCTCTTGTGAAGTAGCGGAAGCTGTCGGGTCCTGGTGGTACCAGCACCGATTGTGCCATCTTTTCATCCTGCACCTCTTAATTACTGTTTAGCCTCTCTCATAAAAAAAGTGCTAAAATTATAACAAAGAGCACAGAAAAAATTTAGAACAACATAGCTACAAACAATGTAAAGTAATATACCATCACAAAATTTTGTGTGGGACAATTTGTTAAATTCAGTAATTATCATCCAAGAGGAGACTGACGTGAAATTAATTTTTAAATTTGTTTTTATTTCAAGACAAACCATTTTGCTTTGCAGCTTGGCCCTTAGAGTTGTCTCAGAGGTATAAATTCTTAAAACACTTACTTTAAAATTCACTTAGTGCTTGCACCAATAGATTGCCAATTCTACTGACAAAAGCAGGCTGATTAAAAAAGTCACATACAATACAATAACATCTTTTGCCTTTATCAAGGGTAATGTAATCCATTCCCATGAAAAAAGTAGGAGATATTTTCCACTACATTCAGTGTAAGGAATCAACAGTTCTGAAGTATTTGGTTCAGTGTTGCAGAGTGAGACTTCAGACAATGTAGCTCCTCATTATCCTGAAAGCTGCATCTTGGACCAGTCCTCCCTCTAGCTATATGGACCAGAAATGACTCTTAGAATCCCCTATTGCCATCTAAGGCCAGAAGGACCAGTTGAAAGCAATACAAGATGCTCCTTCTATTTGAGTACAAATATGCTGTCTTTGCCAAACTGCCAGCTCAGGAAACAAGGTTCAGGCATAAGCACCTGTATGCAGATCCCCTGCCTGGAAACACACTGTGCACTGGAAGAATTGCTGAATTAAACAAAACTGATTTTTAATCATTACATACTGCACTTAGATCTTTTATGTCTGATATCATATCAATTGTATGCATTTTTCACAAATTTCACTAGCAAGAGCAGGACCATCAATTCATGTCTCTGGGCAGTTCAGTTAAAAAGAACAAGTGGAAAATACTCCCAATGCAAATATGTTGATCTGAAATTTCAAACAGGATATCTGCTGTAGCCTACAAGAATTTTTTTCAAGCATCCTTCTGAGCAAGAACATTAAAATACAGCAAATGAAATAAAGTAACAAATTCTGAGTAAGACAATATACCCCAAAACAATTATCAGATTAAAAGGATACAACAGTTTGAATACAATCAGCCTGATCCTATTTTACTGTCTTGCTTAGCACACATACTCCAGCACAGCCTCAATAAATTAATATTTTTGAAGGCTGTTAAATAAGCTGCAACATGATGCTTTCTCCTCCTTTTCAACCATATGCACTCAGCCACTTACACCTACACAATCCACACACATCCCAACTCCTGCAGGTCTCCCTGTGAGCATGCTCTTCCACTGCAGGCAAATGCACCTGGTGCATTCTGTCATGGACGGTCTGTACCAAACTGCTGCTGGAAGCTGCACTGACTACCAGCAGCAGAATGGCTCATTAGGGAAATGAAAGTGGTCCTGCAGCAGAATTCTGTTAGATTTTATTTCTAATTACAGAAGGAAAAGAAAAAAGAAAAAGCATTATTCTGTTTTAATACTTGAGGAAACAATTAAAATTCATTACCAGTGAAGAATCTTGCCGTTATGTGGGTTTGGATTGGCACCAGAGAAGACTGCAGTTAAAATTCCATCATGCCATTTCTTTTTTTTTTTTTTCCCCTTTCCTTTTTTTTTTTTTTTAAATTCTCCTTTTACAGACCACACCTAACTTCCTGCTGAAGGATCCTGGTTATTGAAGTAAAGTCTGGTATTTCCTGCACGAGCCTACTAAGTGCTGTAACTCTTACTGCCAGTAGATGGTACTGATACATACTCGTAAATTCTTCTCAGAAATGGTAAAGAATTTTTGTATGCTTGAACACTTGCTTAGAATGAGACTCTTGGACTAAAATACATGATTTTATATAACCAGTCACGTCCCAAGATTCTCAGAAATTCTTTTGAATATATAGCAGCTTCTGCTGATGCGACCAGAGCTGTTAAAACTGTGAAGGTGAGATAAAAAGAAAAGAGGAGGGATACCAAAGTAAGAGAAATCAAAAAATGGAGGTTACACAGGCAGAGTACAACCTAAGCAATTGCTGAAACTGTATTATCAGCAGTCTGGATTATTTTAAACTATAGGTTGTGTAAATATTCTTAAATGTATACAATATGTTCACTGTGCATTCTTTCTAAATGCAAGTCAGCCAGCAATGGGAGGGAAGGAGGGCGTTTCTGAGTGCTCACTGCAGCAGCAAGTTCCTGTACAGAAGTCATCTATTCTTGCTCCCTCTTGCAGCAGGTGGTTGGGAGCACTGTAAGCCACACTCTGTGGCAAATCAGTAAAACACCCTTCGGGCACCACTCCACCAAAACACCATCCTATTCTTTCCACTCCTCTGCTTGCTCTGCATTTTTCTTGCTTACCCATTTTCATACTTTTTCCTACTGCTGCACCAATAAAACTTTTTTATCTCTCTCCTAATTCACCATCAACCTTCTGCCATTCCCTCCTTCTTTCACACATACACAAATCTCTTCCAAACTTTTCAAGCAAGACACATTGCTGTATCTATATTTTCAGATCTTCTGGCAGTCATTTGCTCTCTGCCGTCTCCTTTCCTTCAGCCACGAAGAGGAAAAAAGAGAAAAGGTGTGGAAAGCAATAAAAAGCAAAAGGTCAGTCTAAAGTGAGAGATGTTGGAGAAGGAATTAATAGAGTGGCTGAAGAAACATCACTGTGCCTTTGAAAAACAGCCAGTGAAGAGAGGGGAAAATATTGATAATTTTTTCCTTTTGTAATTGTGGTGAGAGAATGAAGAGTTTGACTTGGTCAAAAATAAGGTTTTTGAAATTTTCAGCAACTAAGAAAAAATGTGTCAAATAAGAACTATAATTGAACCACATCAAAAGTATTGATTTGGTTTTGATTCATTTTAACATTACACAATATTTTAAAATAACGTCAAAAGCCTTTTTAGAAGAGTTTCATTCGATAGGGTTTTCTATTTTCACAGATTATTCAAAGAAATCAACAAAAAGTTTACACATAATTCCATGTAACTAATTCTTTTGTTTAAGAAGCTTAGGATGAAAACTTCTGGCTGGCTCTAATTAGGACTACGGTTTACTTGAGGCTGTTCTGAAGTCTAAAAATACGAGTATTGTGAGACAGAACAGATCCACAAGAGGAGTAGAGGAGCTACTAACTACAAAAGCCTTTTGATTATTTATTTGTAGGGATAGGCAGCTGTTTATGTATGGAAGTTACAGTAAATCAAGTACCTGAAAAGCTGGGCTAATTCACACAATATGGAAAAAGAGCTTCATTCTTCCATTAATAGCATATTAAGTTAAAGCATTTAATTATTTGTTTCTTATTTTAAGGGTCTGAAATTACCAGAGATCTCATTTTGATTTCTACCAGTACTATACAATCTACATACACAGTGTTAGGAAGGACACTGAAAAGAGAACACAAAAATGAAATAGCTAGGGGACGTTGTATCCCATTGCCTTAGAGGCTTGGGTCTACAGTCTTACTAGGCTGGAAGGAAAAATGAACAAGTATTTTAGAGAGACAGACTAAAAAGGAAATGCAATAACAGCTTTGCAGTCTAAAAGAGAAATATACATACTTCTAAAGAGGAGACAACAGTATTGCATCTAGAGAAGCTTGTAACAATCCT
This sequence comes from Phainopepla nitens, assembly GCA_013400175.1. Classification (NCBI taxonomy): domain Eukaryota; kingdom Metazoa; phylum Chordata; class Aves; order Passeriformes; family Bombycillidae; genus Phainopepla; species Phainopepla nitens. Next base: position 1,042,300 of record VXBQ01000415.1, on the reverse strand, counting down.
TAAAATATATTAGATACTACAGATAGCTGTAATAAATGTAATAGATAAAGTTATTAGAGGTAGAAAGGGAAAATTATTAAATCAAATAGCAAATATCAATGAAAACGCAATCCAACACAGCCTATGTTTAAGAACTATTGTGTGAACATGGTAAAAACTTACCTAAAACATAAACATGAAATAGGAATGGCAATTCTGTTAATACATCATTCCAACTGCTGTCTAGCTTCCCACCTACAGCCATGGGTACATTTTACAAACAATTTTATCACTAATGGTATCCATCTTCCCTCTACTGTGGCATGTGTGAAAGCTTGAAGTGGACCTTGTCATTTGATCATCTGGTGAAGCACAAGGCCCACAGAGAGGGTAGAGATTAAGTGTTCAGTCTCATGTAGTGTAAAGAAACTCTACACGAGGGTGAATGATTTTTGACGGGACAGAGCCAAGAGAAACCTCCAAATCTTTTCCTACATTCTAGGAGCCTTCATTTACAGACAATCCTGATTAATAAAATTAGAAAGAAAAAAGATTACCAGTTTTCTTCAGAAATGTGTAAAAACTGTCTTTGTTCAATGGCAAAGCAAAGCATTAAAATGCACAACTGGAAACTTGCCATCATTCTCTGTGGTTCTGTGATCGTTTTACTCTCCAGCTGTGTGTCCCTGTACTAAATTAGATTGTCCCTAATTGCATGACTTTTCATTTATAGTTCTGAATTTCATCTCGTTCCAGTAACACCAGTCATCAAGCTCATCTAGTCCTTTCTGTATAATAGCTTGCTCAGTCTTTGACAATGCCTTAAGACTTTGTGATAGGAGAAAATTACACTGGCATATTTCCATTTCTTTGCTGAAACAATAAATTAAACTTTAAATAAAATCTGTCCCAAAATTAAAACAGTGGCAAGCAACTTTGACCAAAGTGTAGGTTACTGTGATACTTGCTGTAGTTTGCAAAATATGTTAATCCTACTCTAAGACCTTTAATCTTAAAGAAACAAACAAACCCATTAAGTTTATGCTCTAAAGTAAAATAGTATTCTAATTGAAAGAGCAAACGAGACCTAAGTGCAGATTTTTCTTCTTTTGAATAGTATCCATTTAATCAAAACTTTGAATTCAAAGAATTCCTGTCACCTCTTCTCCTCACAATACTTACGATACTCACTATACTACTAAATTAATCATGGTGATCTAGGTGACTGAAAAACATGTTTGCTAGCTTTGAGATGACATGAAACTGCGAGGGTTCAAGTAAACAGGAGGATAGTACTAGAATTTAAAGTGTCCTGACAAACAACAAAATGGGCTCAAAAAGTGATGCAATTCAAGATATAAAAGTTCTACATTTTACCCTTAGACAATATGGAAAGAATTCAGACCACAGAAAAAAAACATCCAAGGAAATGTAGGGTTCAAGAGATCCTACATTTGAAAGCTTCCAAGGAGATGTAGAATTTGAGCTCTTTCTGTCTTATTTTACATTGAAAAGATCGATTGAAGACACAATGACCATCTTTTTATGCCCAAAAAGCTCTTCCAAGGAAGCAAAAGGAATTTGTTCTATTTTTATCTAGCATACACATAAACAGGTTGTGGCGTTAAACTGCAGGAAGAGGGTTTGTTAGGAAAACTTTTTACCAGTGAAAAAAAAGGGAATAACAGAGTAGACACATGACAATCTTTCAAAGACTTTAAGAAAAGATAGACCTTGGAAGACAAAGATCAGTGGTGAGTGTGAGTTTTGTAGCAAAACTGATCAGGATGAGAATCAGGAAACTTGTAACAGGTCTTCTGTTTTACGGTCTTAATAAGTGTAGGTTTCTCATTGTTTTGTGCTGCTTCATCTGCTATGTTCCTCCCCAGGCCTCAAGGAAGCTGTCAGCACTCCATGGAACTGCCTGAAAGATTGTATAACATGGGATTGCCCTGTTGGAAGGTGGAAGGTTTAGAGCTGGTGCAGTATCTCTGCTAAGATTTATGTTTTCACTGCTCCACTGCTGAAATTAGACAGCAAATAAACATCAGTTTTCCTATGCTTCAGGTTTGTGTGTTTCATTCAATGCTACACTGTTCTGTAGCCACAGCTGAGACAGAGGCTCCTTCATACAATATCGATGTACAGAATTGTGCACTTTGAACAGTAGGTGTTCCTGCAAAACAAATCTTTCCAAATGGCTCTTAGAAGAGCTATATAAAAATACAGCTTCCTACACATTTCCCAACATTTTAGATGGATGTATAACTGGCAAATCACCTTTTAAAATGCTGTTACTTGAAACCCTAAGCCAATATAAGATAGTTCTGCCAGAATGGACAGTCATATTTTCCACACACTCTTACCCTGCTCATTTCCCACTGCCTTGGCCTGAGCATTTCTGCACCTCTGCATTTTAGCCAGAACAGCTCACTAGTCTGGCTGTAAACTGTAAATGGGCAGATTTCAGAAAGATCAAAGAGCTGATCCATCACATTTAAGAAAACAAATTAGGAGTCTCAATGTCTCAAGATTTTCTCTCTCTTTGGAGTGAAAAGGACTAGCTGACTACCTTCAGTGTCTTCCAAAGTGTATACATAGCGCTTCACCTAAGTGCAAGCTCAAAAAGGCTTAAGGCACCAGAGTATGAATGAATGCATCTCCAGAGCTTGAACAATGAAGCAGAACAGGGCTCTAACAACTGTAGTCAACAAATATTCACAGAGATCCTGTACCTGGTGTAAAACCCAGTACAAGTAGAATAAAAAAGGCAACAAAGGTTATTAAAATGCCTAAATGCTAGCAGATCTAATGATCACATTAGGCTACCATTCAGCTAGAGCAGCTCAGGACTGCTCTTCGAAGATCAGAAGGTGACCAGGATCACCTGTTTCCTTTCAACATGGACATCAGGACAGCATTTTAAGAAAAATGTGCAGCAAGGATCATATAACGTGAAAGCAGATATACAAAGATCCATATTTGGAAAGTCTGGTGGTCCTTCAAATCAATTTTCTTACTCTCTGTAAAACTTATTTCAGGAAACTACCCATACGTCTCTGGCAAGATGTACTGCAGAGAAGTTTGAAAAATGCATTGGTAAAAATCAGTTGTTATCTTTACTTACTGTTAACCAATAATTCGCAATGACTTGCATTTGTTAAAGTTAATCCATTTTCCTCTTTTATCAGAAATGGCCTTTGAACAATTGCTGATTTTCAATCAAATGTCAGCGCACAAACAAAAAAGCTGCTTGTCTTTCCAGATAAGAGGCCCTTAAATCCTTCCTTCTAGTATTAGACATTTTGGATTTTTCACTCACTGAAAATACCATTCTTAACTTTTTTTATTTTATACAGTGAGATAAACTTTCTGCCAGACTGTAATGATCTCCTCCAGTGCTCCTTGATCACAGGAAAAAAAACAAGACTGATTTAATTCCAAGAAAGGTTCAAAACAACAGTTTGAGTTTCACTTGACAAAACGAGAAATATTGTCTCCAAATCAAAAAGCAATGTGGGAAGACAATGCAAGAGTATTCAGCAAATCCCTAATGAAGCTGATTAAGTGATTATGGCCTTTCAGCTATCTAGCTGCAGTGGGCTCTTCTTCAAATCCATCTTTGCCCTGATACACATCGTGAGGAACTATCCCCACAAGTAGTGTCTTGTCTAAGTGTCAGGCTAGATATATATCCATTTTTAGTGTGTTTGTGTGGGGAGAATGAATATACAATTCAAAGATGTAATGATAACAGAAGTGCCATATGTATGGGATGAGCTAGATATTTCCAGATGCCTGAATAGGAGAATGTGCTGTCTACTTATGCTGTTAATAAAACATGCTGTGATTTTTTTCTCGACAAACCAGAACTCAGAATTTAGCATTCCCAGTATGGGCATTATGCAAAGATGTTTAGAAATGAAATCTACAATTAATCTTACCTACAGCATGGCTACAGAAAATTCATATAAAATTTATATCCTTCTGGATACAAGGCACTAGGTAGATGGGAGATTCTACCATCCCCCAAACCTCTGTCTTGAAATTTTGGATGAACAACATAATCATGGTTCTGAACTTCTGACAAATTCTTGTGGGAAGTACTCTGTGATGCCACTTTTATAGCCTCTTACCGTCCTCTGTTGCGAACACAACCTATGAATAAGACTGTGCCTTTTCAGTTATCGCTTACGTAAGCCCAGGTCACGCTCCGAAAGGGAAGCTGGGCGAAGCTTCCCTCGAGCCAGGGACAAAGGGCTACGGACCGAGCCCTCCATCTCCATGGGCTGCTGCGAGCAGCTTCCACTTCCACGCAAAACATTTCCAGCCGCTCCCTGGAACCGGGCAGCGCCAACAGGCCGACCAGGCGGGCGCTGCGGCGAGCCGGGGGAAGGCGGGCAGAAGGCAGGAGAGGGAGGAAAGTGGGCAGGGGAGGAAAGCAGGGGAGGCAGGGCGGAGCCCGCCGGGNCCGCAGGTGCGGCTGTCGAGCCGCCGCCCTGAGCGGAGGCACCTCCGTCGCCACAGCGAGGGGAGACGGGCAGCCCGGTGTCGCGGGAAGCGACGAGCCCGAGTGGAAAGGCGGCCGGGGAGGCGGTCGGGAGCCGCCGGGCTCCGCAATGGCGCGGCGCCCAGGGGAGGTTGCCAAGCAACCGGTCCGGCGGCTGCGGCACCGCGCTGCGCAGGGGAAGGCCGCCGCCGCCCGCGGGCTCCGGAGACTCCGCAGAGCTGACACACGGCCTGCGCCAGGGGGACAGCTGCCTCTGGCAGCCTCAGCCGGTCCCACGGGACAGGCAGGAGGGCGGGAAGGAGCAGGGGTTTCAGGGCAGATAAACGCGGGGGGGGGAGAAGGGGAGGGGGGGGNGGCAGAAGTGGAGGGGGTTGCTGAGGAGAACCCGCCCTTCAGAGCCACCAGCGAGGGACAGCGGAGCCCCGCCGGGCCAGGTCCCTCCCCGCTGTCCCAAGAGCTGAACTGAGCAGCGATGGAGCCAAATTCAGGCTTTAGCGTCAGGGCGGGAAGAAACCGGGGGATCACCATCCCTCCTTCAGTTAAATCTGTGTGCCGTCTGTGTTGGATACAGAGTCAGCCATGCTGCCTACTGCCTGCAGCCAGCCAATTCCCCTGCTCCGGGTGGGCGGGTGTTGTGGGGCTTTTTTAAAAAGGAAACGATGACTGTATAACCATAGAAACGGACCTGGGGAGTGGGGTGCTGGGATAGTTTTTACATCATCTCCACTCATTTCAAGCTGTTGGTATATATTTGATTAAAAAGTTAACCTAATCCACTGCATGCCAAAAGTCCTGAGTTTTGACTTGGTATATGTGAGAGCATATGAGGGGGTACATGTCCAATTTGTAACTTTGCAAAATAAACAAAGAGAACCTGGATTTAAACGGAGCATTTTCTAAATAGGCTTGCATTTGCAAAGATAGCTGACTAGTGACAAACACAACTGCCTCTAGAGAAACTTCCAAACCCAAAACACAATAGGCATAGAAAGCATGAGGACCATCCCACATGGGGGAAACAAATATCTCCATGGATAACAGATGAGAATTTCCCCCCCGGGAACTGTACTGACGCTGACAGGCTCCCTGCAGCTGCACAGCACCAGCTGCCAAGGGGATCCTGCAGGAGTTAATGCAGCTTGAAAGAAGCATTAACTCCCTGGATATCTATCAACCTTCAAGGGCAGGATGCCACAAAATGTTTCCTCATAAGCACTACTCGTGCCCCTACTGTGTAGCTGCACCCGGAAATATATCAAGGTCTTTAAAGGAAGTTAGAATCACACACACAAGAAAGCACAACTAAAAAAAAGCACAACTACACAGCACAACTTCCTTTCTCATGTATGGTCCCCACCAGATGCCCTTTGCCACTGGAACAGAAGAGTTGCCTTTGTTTCGGTAAAGTGCCACTTCAAATAAACCAGAAGCAAACTGGTTTCAGTGATTCTGGGAATTAAGTCACAGATGAGGTCCCATATTTACTTTTAGGTTTTCTTTCAGTCTTATGATGGTTTATGGTTGGCAGTTCTTACTATATACTTAGGGACAGAGTGCAGATGGGTCCAAGCCAGCTACTAGTTACAGGTTGTGATGTCTCATGCTAATTGCAGATGGGGCTGATGGTACTGTTTATTTCTGAGATACTTGACATTGACCTGGCCAGTTTTCCTTTTATTTTTTTTTTCCTTCCCTCCTTGCTCAGTTATGCCGAACTTGAAGTGCTGGGGCTAAAATTTTACATTTTTGCCTCAGACCAAGTTTTGGAGGACAGCTTCAACTCAAATGAAACTATTTCTAAGAAAAAAGCTATGTATATGTATTTACCCTTAAAATTTTATGGCTGCCAATTTTCAAAGCATGAATAAGTCACATTCTGAATTTGGGATTTTTTTTTTGTTTGGAATGGTATGTATAATACTTGCCTAGAGTTGAAAAATTTTGAAAAATCAGTTTGCATGTATTTAAAAGAACACCCCAGAGATTTAAAGGTGTGAATTATAGAGATAATGTATTTTTCTGTTGACATTTCATTATCCATCTGAGGGGATTTTCCTTCAACTGAAATCGGACTTTGCTGACCTAGGAGTGGGAATGCTTTCATATTTTTGTTCTAAATCATTCTGTATGTTGGTTATTAAAGAAATGAAACCAAACCAAACAAACAAGAAAAAAAAAAAAACAACTATAAAAACCCAGAAGGAAATACAGAAGGAAAAGGGAACATTTAGGAAAAAAAAGGGAGACATATCTCAGACTGAAGGCTGGCAGCATAAGAAACCTCCAGGGAAATGATACGTGTAAGAACTGTCTGCGTGGATAAAGCAACTGTCTCAAAATTGGCTGCAGTAGTCCTGCAGGCATGGTTGGAGAGACATGAAAAACTCAAAGACTTGTAGATTATTGTGATCAAGAAATTCATCTAGGTTCATCAATTTGAAATCAAAGGAGACCAGACTGGGGAACAGTCAGGGAAAAGGGAAGCAGAGGAGGCAGTATAATGGAGCAAGCAGAGATAGGAGAAAGCAAAAAAACTTGGGATGAATGGGCAAGAGAAGGAATAAAAACCTAAGATAACTGGACTGGAATTAATTGGAAGGATGGACAAAAAGATGTAAAAATGAGTTTATAAATATGAAAAGTTAAGAGCTCTGTGAAGTATGTGTAAACATGTATTGAATAACTCATTATTATGTGTATCAGTATGGTCTCCCTAAAATTGTGTACAAACACTCCAATAAAAAGCACCTATTACTGTAGGAAGAAGGACTGAAATGACAGCATAGAATTGAGATCTGCTTTAGTTTTGGTGCATTTGTCAGTAGATACTATAATGCAATGTTCACTTTCTGATGTAGCATGCAATATGGATGAGCTCTTAAAAGCAGTAAGATTTGTTTTGGAGGAGACATCCTTGATTAGTTGGTGCTGCACAGGGATCAGGAGAAGGGACTAGTGGGAAGGAGAAAAGAAGGATGATAACTGTGTGTCCTTCGTGCAAGGTCTGTATGCTGTCTTGCAGAACTGGCCATGCCACAAGTAGTGTTTGTCTTCTCTGGCATCAGATGTCTGTATCTATTGGCACCTGCACCTAAGCCAGTCTGAACTCCTTTCATATTTCTGGAGAAAAATAGGTCCTGTAAAAGGCAATTCTTCTGACCTATTTCAGATATCTACCTTAGGGTGAGGCAGGTTGTGCCCTAGAAGTGCCTGTCTCTCTGGACTGACTAGAAGGGACAAGAGACGAGTACTCACTACTGCCTGATGGCAGGAAATTCACTCAAACTGCTGTTTTCACAAGTGGCTATACATCATATATGTGATTTCTAGGATGCAAAGGCAGCCTTAATTCAGTGTTCCACAATGGATTACTTGATTCTGCCACTTGCCAGTATACTTTTATTGTGATTTTTAAAATGTGAAATATTTAATGGATCCTTTTACTTCTACATCTCCTTACTAAATATCAGCCACTTATTTTGCACCTATTACCATTGTTTCCATTTTGAGTTTTAAGAAGCAGAACTACCTGTGGTTTGGGAACCAGAATGACATATGAAAATATATAGGGTCTGTATTCTGATATTTATTGACAGAGACAGGGGGACATATTGAATATTCCTGTTGTAGTGCTCAACAATATGTATTAATTACCATAATTTTAATAGTTATGTATTACAGTTCTGCCAACTGTCCAAAGCTTCACACTACAGGCATCTCTACAGCTCAGTAACTATGTATTTTAAATGAAGATGTCACCAGTGGGAGACACTTAAGGTTGGATGTATATTCAAAATTTGGCAACCAAAAGGGAAAAATTAAACCAAACAGCATGAAATTAGATCCTGTGATGAGTAATATGGTTGGTGATTTGTGCAGAGCACAGCCAAATGGTTATATAGGATTTCCCAGACCATCATACAGGAACTGTTAGAAAGATTTAGAGCTGTACCTTCATCCCCTCCACATCCCATGCAAAGGCACAGAGCAAATATCATCACTACTCCCTGGTGACCTGACCAGCCCGTTTGTTTCCCTGGGTAATGAAAAGCTCAGTCAGATATATAACATTAGAAAGCATTAAACAAGTCTCTATTAAATTTAGGAGGTTTTTTTTGATCTGAAAGGAAACAGAGTAGTTAATTGGCCCACAATTAAATAGAAATGCCATTAAAAAAATCCCGAAACAGTTTGCCAGGCCCAGTTTCTGTTTGCCTTTTATAGTGTCCTCAAAACCTGTCATATCAAGACATAAACTGAGAATATTCTGAACACTATGAAAACATCTTTATGGATCAATTTATCCTGAGGGACAAAGTGCCTATGGCCAACATATGCAGTTAAGTAAGAGCAGGAAGGTAGTATCACTATTCCATCAAGAAACTTGAAAGGCCTGAGGGAGCAATGCAGATTTGTAAGTGTAGGATCAGAGGAGATGGTTATGAGTGTTTATTCTGACATTTTGCCCAGTGTGGATAATACCAGTCCCCTAATTAAAAAAAAGTCTCATCTGGAACACAGCAAATTGATGAGAAACCCTTAGTAAGTTACCTTATGGCAAAGTATTATTGCAACATGGATGCCTTGTTTCATACTTGGACATCACTTTCCTGGGTAGTGATATTAGGAAAAAAGGAAGTGGCACGGAATTATGGAAATGTGCCAGAAAAGGAAAGCTGAATAATTACATCATTTATCTGCCCAAAACTAATTTTATATAGCTCCTGATTGTTTTCATAAGAGGGAGAAAACAATTAAGAGCTTTAAAGTTAAGTTAATTTTTAAAAATGCAGATTCAATTTCAAGGTAGCTTTAAAAAAAAAAAGGAGTGGAGGCTTGTTCATTATAATATTTTATAACTACGGGGAAAAGAAAGATTGCGGAGGACAGTCTACAAAATTCTAGGCTAAAATACAACTGCAGCCAATTGTAACCAGACTATTTGGAACTGAAATTTTTTCAGTGGAATTTGATAATTTTTTTCCAGTTCAGAATAATTTCCTAAGTGTATGGGGTTTTTTATTCACCCTGTTTGCATTTGTTGGTACGTGTGAATAAAACAACAGAGCAGATGTTGAAAACCTCCTCAGGAGAGTTTTTCCATTCCCACTTTGTTTGAGCCAGCAAAACAGGTTCTGATTAGAGAGAATACAGGAGCTCCCCAAAGAGTTTTCAGAAGCATTCCTTGCTCAGTGTCACCTGCGACTTGGAGCCGTACCTCTGCAAGGACGTTTTCCCACAGGAGCCATGCTCGCCACTCTGCTTATTTCCATACCAAAACATGGATACACATGTCAGTATTTCCTTTACAATGTATTCAACTGTTCTTTTTTTTTTTTCATAGAAACTCAAGTTGTATAGCCTTCTAAAATTTCTCTTTCCTCCGTCCTTCATCTCACTGCTTCTTGCCCATCAGTCACTCTTCTCTACAGTCCCAGATGATATTTCCTCTTTTTACCACAATTCCAGAATCATTTGCCCATCTTCACAATATTTATACCAGCTCACCAGCTCACTCTATTTCTGCATCATATCCTTCATCTTTCTCACTAAGGACATTATTTTGAGAATATGTGAATCCGTAAACCAATTTGGAAGTGAGGTCAATACTGAGAAAAGCTATATAATCCCTTTCCCAGCAATGGGGAACACTTCTCCAGAGTTCCCTGCCTCTGCCACTCCAGAGGGCAAGATATCAACATGAGTAATAACACCCAAGTGTCTCATATAACATTAAAGGTCATCATCATCATCATCATTCCCTGAGGCTTATGTCCAGTTTTTTTTTCCCCTAAAGAATACTAGTGGAGTAAAGTACCAGATTTCTCCGTGTGAGAGTAGTCTGCCTTCAGCTTGGCTTCGGGGGCCAAAGCTTTGCTTCAGATCAAAAATCATGATATTCATAAATTTTTTTTTCTGGCAAAAGCACAAACATCTTTTTATGGTCACAAATGAAAAGGCTGTGAAGCACTTTAAATGTTAACTCTAACTGAAAATATCATAACAATTTTTGAAACAATATGTCTTGAAAATGTTATGGCTGTTGCATAGGTTTAGCCAAGATAAGTACAAAAGCAAACTGTTTGCAAGATATAAAATGTTATTCTGTTGAAAAGTGACTCTTAAGTGTGGCCCAGTAACATTTACAGTTTATTTCTCTCTAATCAAATTGACTTCCTTAATAACTTTAAAGATTTCCATCTTCCTATTGCTTCCTTTAGTAAAATTCTGTGTTTTCCTTTTCATCTGTTAGTATTTTCCAGAAGCTAAATGAAAATAGAACTCAACCTGCACCCCTGTATCTTCAAAGCATATTCTATTGCTTCACTAGGAGAACTTTTCAGTAGTATTATTGTGGTACTTGGGAGGCTGTTTACTGTCAACATTTTTGTGGTGCTTCCCATTTTACAAAATGGAAACCTGCCTCTGCACTGAAAAATCTAACCTGTGTGAACGCATTTGCACAGGGTGTTTGTGCAGCCATCACCGAAGTCTCAATCTGCAAACAATCGTGCCGTGTTTGCCCCATGTCTGCTTTCAGGTTAACACAACTACAGATGGAAGATTTTTTCATCCTGCCTGGTGTCAGTACTTATCTTTTAGTTTCCATGGTTGCATTATTGACTTTCAGCAAAGAGAAAACACATGGAGCTCACACACTCTACAAACACACCTGTTAAAGTCTTTGGATACAACCTTGTGTGCTAGAGTGCCATTTAAAATAACTTTGCCAGAGACTTCCAGGAGGGAAGGCTTATCCAACAAAGCTTGCCTTGTGGCCTAAACAGGATTTTCCACTGATTTGCCTTTGGTACAAATGTTTACATATATACAAAATACAACTGGCATACTTAGAGATAGGCTGTCAAATTTCAACTATCCTGGGTAGAGTCCTTATTTCATTATAGTGTTTGTTTAGAAATTTGCCATTTACTTGCCTATAAGTACATGGGTTGTTTAGATACTCAGGTGCTGGCACCTGTTTATGGAACTCATTTTTAAACAGCAAATTCAGATCTCATTGTCTAGGCAAAGGATATTTGTTTCTAACGTTGCTCCCCACAGTTTATGATTCATTAAACTCTGGGCATTGTTTCTCTTGAGATCACAGACTGTAAAATTGTTTTGCATATATCTGTCTCCATTTTGTATACATGTATGGAATCCAGCTTCTAATATATCTGTTATCATACTGAGACAAACGGGTGAGTCTAGAACACAGTGTATTGCTTTAGAGAACTTGAGTCAGACTCCTAATTTCAGAGTGAGTCATTTACATTTATGATCAAACAAAACTACATTGGGGTCAAAGTCTGTGGAGGATTTTGCAGTTACACTGAGGATGCTGAGACATGGTGGAGATGGTATACAAAAAAAATTATGTATAATTACCTCCCATTCAGATGGGAAGACTGTTTCTGCCCCACTCTGGAAGCCTGCTATAATTCAACTAAAGTAACACTCACCCTGTTGTGAGAGGAACAGCAGTAGTAGATGGGGAAACATTGTAGCTTTAACTAAACTAGCTCAGTATGAGTGACCAGAAAGCTATGGAGTTAGAAGTTAGCAAGCTAAAATAATCAGGTGGGCTTGTACGGTTCCATACAGCACAAATGCTACCTTTGAAACCAAAGTGCTAAGCTAAAGGCTGGCTGGACCTGCTGCCATCCTGCTTTTTACTGCAGTCTGGAATGGTACGCAATACTTTGGCTAGAGCTGGTGGTTTGACATCTGAATTACGCAAAAGCTGTGTGTTACAACTCATTTAAGACCAGACAATCAGCACCTTATGGCATAAAACCCAGGCACCCCCTCTCATATGACAAGGCCAGATCAGAAGACCACTTGCTGTGCATTCAAAACCTGGACATCCATCATCTTAAAATGCGTGCCTGCTCGTGCTGTGTGTTACCATTTTGTGCAGGTGAGGTAGCTGTACCCTGCATGAGCAATCATTATCTTATTGACCATGAGCCTCTTTCTTGGTGAAGGAAGTTTGCATTTTTGATGCACGATGGCAACCACCTGTGAGGATCTCCAGAAAGATGGAGAGAACCATCAAGCATTAGCCGCAACAATTCGTCTGGCCAAAATCAGCGGAAACCAAGCAAAGAATCAAGCAGCAAGTAGGATCACAATTCCACAAATCCTAAGAAAACCTCACATAGAACAATCACTGAACTTCAGCTCAAGAGACATAAAAATAAGTTATTGCTATATTTGTTATTTTAAATTTTTTTTCCATATGGTATGAACATCATGACAGAGTTTTGTTTGCTTAATGTTTCCATCAAGTGAATCACTTCATAATGCTTTCAGGTTTGCCAAATATTCATTGTTGAGACTTGATTTATTTCTTTAATGGCACTATAAATGGTGAGATATTTCTTTCAATCAAATTAGAAAGAAAATATCAACTTCACAAGGCAGATTCATGTATCATTTTTTCAGTTTTAATGCTTATAACTACAAAAACTTCACCATTTAATAAAAAAGTATATTTTTAGTCTGCTTATTGGAAAAAGTTTGACAGTATTATTTCCCCAATCTACAAGTTTAAAAAACAACACACAAGAATGATGCATCTATGTTGTTGGGTTTTTTAAAAACTGGTTTTGTGTTTATTTGTAGTGGTAATACTGCAGCATTAAAATGCATTTCCAGCCAGTCTTTATGAGAACTTTTGCTACAATCTATTTATTCTGGATTGTATCAAGCAGGCTGCTCAGGCAATATATGAGTTTGAGTCTGGTTGCTCCTGTTTAAATTTATTGAAATCTGGCCATTCAACACTTCTCTAAAATACTTTCTAGATATGCTCAGAAAAAGCTTCTTATCAGCTTGTAATAAATACTTAGAGAGCTGCCATGTGTTGGCTGTGTTTCTACACTAGCAGCACCTTAAGCGCAGTTAATACTGAGAACTGCTGAGGCACCCAACACTGAAAGCAGGAGTGGAGGAGAAGCCCTTCTGCTGGTCCCAAACCAGTCAGAAGCAGAAAAAGGAAGCAGCCGAACTTCAATTGGAGGTAAGGGTTGGAAAAGGAAGAATAGTAGGTTCAGAAGCAAAAATAAGAGAAGGAAACTTGTAAAATTGGAATTTTAACTGAAGAGCATGAATATATTGTTATTCAATGTTTCTTTAAATTGTCCTCTGTCAGTATTTTTGTCCTAAACCTTCTTTACAGCATATCTTCCCAAGCCTGCATTACATACAGAATAATTAATTTCCTCAGCTTTTTTTTTAATCCTTAAGGCATTTAGTAATTCACAACATTACTTGCCTCTCCTCATTACCACCTCTGGGAAATGAGGTACATTATTTGTATTTCAAAGACAGTAAAAGAGGAACAGGAGATACAAGTGACCATTGAAGGAAATGTCTTCTCACCCAGCGCTTCTAAGATTGGTGGGTGTCTGCAAAATGAGAGAAGGTACAAGAAATGGATTTATTCGAGTGACTTCAGGAAGCCTCTAGAAAGGAGGCCCAGGATTCCTGATGCCTGCTTAGCAAGCTGGGACTGAGGGCAAGGAGAGAGGAACAGGAGGGTTCTGATGGGCAAGAGGCTGCTTCCACTCAGGGGGAGTGCAGGACCAAGGTCTGCAGCTGCAAAGGATCCACACTATGGTTTGGAGAAGCTGGTGGGAGCATGTCTATGGCCTTAAAACATTGGAAGCAACACAGTAAAAATCTTGCTTGATATTTTTCTTGCTCCAGCCGAGAGCTGAGTGCATAACGGGATTATAGTTGCATTTTTTGCTACCAAGTATAGGTCAAGCAGATAGTCTATATTAGATTTCAGTATCCTCTCCATCCCTTTAGTGGGAGGGTTTTTAGGGCTGCTTAGGGGTGGAGCAGCTAGTGACCACACAAATCTATCCACCAAGGTCTTAGATGAAATCAAGGAAGCAGCACTGGCAGCATAACTGGTGCTGGGCTCTTGCTCCAGGGTGGGTGCTCTGGTCTCTGCCGTTGAGATCTGATGCTTATATGAGCACAAAGTACACTTCAATTAGAGTAATTCAGTATTCAAAAATAACAAGAGGGCTTTAATAGCCACTATACTTAAGTTTCACACAACATAAGGGAGAGTCAGCTTTCTCTTAGGGTCAAGTTTTGCTTGAACTCCTTCAGAAATACCCAACTTTATTCCTAGTGAAAGGTAACTGGATCATGCTATGATATGATACAGCCATTTATGTGCCTCTATTTCCCAAGACCTAATGTTCACAATAAATATACTCAGAATCTGTAAGAATTCTGCTTCAATATTTTCCTTTAAGGGCTATAATAACTCAGTTGATTTTCTTTTTATTTTTTAAAGATGAGTTAATCTAAAGATTGCCTTTGAAGCTACATGGCCATTTTACCTACTAACTGCATTTTATAAACACTGCAGAATTTCTGTGATTACAAATATTATTTTTTCTCTGAAAATTGGCACAGTCTAAAAATCAAGAGAACAGAGTCAGGTATTTATCCACTTGCTTAATATTGAGAATGTGAGTCATCCCATCGACATGTCTGTTTGTTGTTGAAGTGGGGCCTATAGACATATGAGAGCATCATTTATTTAATGCATTTGTCACCAGAGGAAATTGCAGATCGTTTGGACATGATCATTCATCATTTGTCCAGATCTGTTCAATAATGAAGGAACCTTTACCATCTGGTGAAGAGACCTTCAGACATTGCAATGGCTCAACCATACGCAGATATGCATATTGAAAACATTGATCAGAAAAATGCAGCTAAGCAGACAACCTGCAGAGATGGCGAGAACGTGTGTGAACCTTCTTAACGTTTCACTTGTATCTATAGAATCATCTAAAGCCACCACAGCATCGAGCATTCAAGTCCCAACAGGCAATTTTCTGTTGCTTCACTAATCATCACAAAAAGAAAAAAGTTTGCCTTTACACAGGTGTGTGGAAAATTTTGATGAAGTGCTGCTTACCACCTTATGATAGAAAGCAACAGGGAAAAAAACTGATTGCACATTCTCTGTTTTTTCATGATCTGGTTACTGAGCCCCTTCTCTGATCTATGACTTTGTATGTCATAGATCAGAGATCAAGTCAATGCATTTCTGTGGTGTTTTTCCCAACTAAAACCATTATTGGTGTAATTAAGAGAAGGTACGAAAAAAGACCAGAAGGCTTGAAAGAAGAGTCAGGGGGTGCTGCATGAGCTTCCCACCTCCTGAGTCATTCTGCTGTCTCTCCCAGTAGGTATCGTGCTTCTAAAAAAAATAATGAAAGGAATATTTTTCTCTCTCATCCAATATGGAATGAAGTTTCAAAATAAAAATTTCATTCTTATGCATATAAAACAGTTCACAAAACATATGTGTTTCATATGGTATATGCAGCAGTGCAAAACCATGTTTAGTCACAGACAAGTCCTCCATTCTGTCTTCCATTAGGGAGAGGCTGTTTTGGGAGATGAGGGAGGGGAGAATCCTATAAATCTCCTATGCCTCACAGAAAAAAAATGACGAATTTAGGAAGTAAAGAGAGCCTCACACTCAAAATGCTATAAAGAAGCAACAGTACATCTCTGCATCCGAATTGTGCAATCCCAGGGATGCAGTTGTATGCTTTAAAACACAATCCAATTTGTATTCAGAATACAGCACCAATATAGCCTCCAGTAGAAAAAGAAAACACTTGTAGATGACCACCTTAAAACAACAGCAACAAATTACCACAATTACGATGAAAAACACAAACTCAAAAGTAATTCTTATTACAAACATGCGAGCTTAAAAAACATAGGACCAGAAAGCTGCAAAGAGCAACATCGTTTCTCATTATTGTGCTAAGACCCAATTAAATGCTATGAAAAATCCATGCAGTGGCAAAGATGGCTATTATTTCCTCTCCTCTTGCTCTATTAATATTAATTGAAAACTAGGTGTGGCACCACAAGAGAAGAATCTTGGTGAAAACCAGCTAGAATTTGCAGGTTTGTAGCATTCTAATTAAATATAATGTTTTCTTACCTGATTGAAAGAGAATTAAAAATCATAGCACAAGAAATATCCATACACTTGTAGATAGATGATGAGAGGCTCCTTCTACTGCAGGTACAGGTTCCTGGGCAAAGAAGCTTGTAAACTCTTGATTTCACTGAAATGAAAAAGGAAAGAAATAAAGGACCTCCCCATAAAAGCAACAAAGGAACCTCTGCAGTATTCTATAGTCTCTTCGCCTGCTTCCTGTTCTGAGATTCACTCCTTGAATCCCAGCATCGATCAGAAAATTGGTCGTGGGGGGAAAAAAGGGAGGGGGGAGAGCGGAGAGGGAGGAAAGGAAGCGGCGGCGGATTCCGCGCTGGCTCCACCTCCTGGCAGGACCCGCACGCCCTGCCCGCACAGCTTGTGCGCCGCGCTACCCTCCCGTGCACTGCTTTAAATACGGCAGCACTGAGCAGTGCTTACCAATTCTTGAAAACTGCCTTGACGTTTAAAGTACAGAAAATGATTTTTTATTTCCCCACAGTGAGGTAAGTATTTGAATACGTCGGTATTCCTGTAATTGCAGAAAACTCAAGGTTCTGCCTGGTGTCTTTATTTTACTATGTACTAATGCATGTTCTGTTTAGAAATAAAGAAATAATTCTTTATGCAGAACTGTCCACTACAGAATAATGGAAAATAAGAGTGCTGGTTTTCTCCCTTTGATTATAGATCTTGCAAAACACAAATGAGATTTATATATTTATTGAAAGCCAGAGGGGAAAAGAAAAGTTTTTAAGTAAGACAGAAGGCATGGATGCTTGGATGTAGCCAGGACCTTTACATTATTGCTCAATAAAGAGTTTTTAGGGTGATCTGTTTTACTTACTTTAATCCAAGGCTCCATTGCATTTTATAACATCTTAGAATTGATCTTTGGTATTCTGGATACTATTATTTGTAAAAGACTAATGTACAAATTGACTGCCTCACCCCAGTTGTCTCTAGCCACAATTCCTATAATAGCAGTGTTGGATTTACTGTTACTAAAGGATACCTTACACTGGAATGCTGTGTAGCTGACTGTTTCTACTTTTATCTTCTATTTCTATCACGTACACCTGCTCTGTCACATCACACAGCTAGCAGCCACCTGCATGTGGGGTTGGCTCAGCAATTCTCAGCTGTGGAGGAAAATTTAATCATACTAAAACATGGGGCCTGGGGGAGGAAAAAGTGCAGGGTTAACTAGGAATGGATCTAGATGAAAACTGTGGACTTTATAATTAGGATCCATGATCTAATGCATCACAAAAATCAGTGTTGTCAACACAAGGGTGTAGCTGAAGAGACAGTCCGTTTGAGTAATGATGGATATTTGTGTCAGCTTAAACCATCCATCACGGTTTTCCCAAAGCCTTGGAGTGTCCCAGGAAAATGATCCATTTTCATGCTTGCTCAAGCCCTGCAATGGGATCTTGGACCCTGAAAGGACTCCAAAATACTAAACTAGTGCAAGCAGTGATAATAATAGGTGAAAACACCTATCGTGCGAGCATTTCAGAAATCCTGTTGTCACCAAAAAATGCGCTCTAGTTTGACGTTACGGGTTTTTCCCCTTGGAGCGGTGCCTCGTGCAGAACTGCGGCAGCGGTGAGGGGTTTCCCGGCGGTGTGCCGGCCGTGCCGCCCGCAGCCGGCGCTGTCCGCGGTGCTGGAGCTCGGCCCGCGCCGCCGCCTCTGCTCCTCGGCGCGCTTTGGGACAGGCTCTGACAGCTCTGTATACGTGTGGAATCCAAAATATGCGTACAGGACTACTTGAGACCAAAAATGTTGGAGCTGATATTTGAAGGCCTAATTCTAAAGTCACTTTTAAAATGTATTTTTTTGTTTTTGTAAAATTATCTTTTCATTGGAATATGTAATATCAAAGTTTTGAATATTAATTCAACTTCATAAACTAAACAAGAACTTTTATGCTATCTAAGAAAAAATAAATATCATTTGAATTAATAAAATCTGTAATATTAAAAGGGAGATGAAACTGTTACAAGAAGTTAGTATTATTTATAATACTAATATGTAATTTTTTGCAGTAGAGTAGCAATTTAGTTAAAGTTGTACTGGTAATAAACATGAATTTCAGCTGCATTATAAAAAATAAACACGAACTCACAGAAGCTTTTATTCTGTAATCTTAATCCTTCTACTCACTTCTCACTTCTGTAATTTGTAGGTATATGGCAATTGCATCTTAGTGGTAAAGCTCATTGGCAAAGTGAGATTTGATTTTCTGTATCTTCCATGAAAAGTACAATTAAGATATTATAAGATCTCACGTATACCACAATAAAGTGCCACAGTAAATAAAAGACAATAGACTTAACTGCTGAGATCCTCAGGAGTCTTCTAAGTTTTTATTTTCCCATAAAACCTGTATTTTTCACAAAGTGACACAAACTTTCAAACAGTTACATGTCTGTGAGAAAGTAAAGAGTTTTTCTTTGAAAATTTCAGAAGATATCCAGAGAGATCCTAGCAAATCTCTCAGAGCTGATACTAAATTCCTAAAGCTATCCAACAATACCTACAAACATGATTTATTCATGGTCTTATTAATAGTTTTAATAGTAATTATAGGAACTCCAGAGGAATCAGAATAAACATGGATTGAACAAATCCCATTTTCTGATCTTTTTTTCAAGTGTCCTAAAACTAGGATGGCTGGAAGAATCTTTCTGCTTATTCAACCATGCTGATAGAGCTCATTTCTACCAGGAATTTCTCTTTGCCTCTTATAGCATGGCTAACAGTCATCTGCATAAAAAATAACCATTCTATTAAATCATGCAAAAACATTTGCCCAGAAGAGATGGAGCAAAAGGTCAAACTCCAGTTTCCACAGCACATGGGATGTTAAGCTTAAGGAGCAATGCTTGGAGCTATTCTGGCCAACAGACACTTATCTACCCCTGCAGTTTACATGCCTCAAAGAAATAGCTGTTTCACATATGTAGAACCCTTTCTTTTCCTTTTCATCTTTTTTAATCCACAAATCTCTTAACTCTCCAACTCTAGACCAAAATCTGTAAATTGCTAAGGCAGAAGTCTGAATATAGAACAGTGATTTATTGATATGTCATCTTTTAAAAAGACATAATCTCAAGCAAAAGTTATTGGCCTTTCCTTAGTTCTTATGAAATCATAAAGCTTATTATTCTTGCCTTTAATGTCTGAGAGTCACCTTTGCAAATGACTCATTGAAGTGAAACTGAACTTTAATGTTATTCTAAATATGAAGTATATTCTCTTCCCAGTTCCAGTTGCTTTAAGAGAAACTTATTTGGTGACTACTAATCATTAGCAATCTTTGAATTTTGTTACATTTCTTTCAGATCTAAAATCTTTGCATTTGAGGTGTATTAGTGCAGGCTGCCAGATTTTACCTCTGCTTGAAAAATAAAAGCTTTGAAATTTAAAAGATTTCTGAACATTTTTCCAAAAAATAAAAACTCTTTGGTCTTGGTAGCTACTTTTGAAGGACTATTTTGTATCACATTTATAATATTTTCAAACTTTAGAGCCAGTAATTTCTTTGCTGCCCAGGATAACACTGAAGTCACTTTTAAGGAACAATGGTGGATGTAGATTTGACAAGGAATAAGTACAATGGTTTTTGAAAGAACATATCACTTCCATCTTTGCTCTCTGTGACATCGTATGCCTGTACTTTACAATTCAGTGCAGCAAACAGTTTTCATGTTCTGTATCCTTATCATTCTTGGCCAAAAGCAGATCAAGGTACAATTATTTTTCTTTAACATTCTAGAGTCAGTTGTTTGAAGTGTTTTGTCATCTCTCTCAGTGTAATATATTTTCGTAGTTTAGTTATAAAGGTACTATTTTTAGTGCAGATAACTGCTACATAACTACTAGGAGATGCAGAGAAACTTTCTAAAGCAAAATCAACTTGGCAAGCTTATGTTATTAAACAGAGCAATTATTCTAGGCATTCCAGCTTTTAAAGACTAGCAAATGAATAAATCATAACTTGAGGTTTACTTAACAAAACCTCCCCTCTCTCCAAGTGATGATTACCCTTCAGCTGACCAATTAAACCACATGACTCAGTAGCAATAAATGGAATGAAAACATATGAATGCAATCTCTCTGTTTATAGGTGTCCTGGGAGAACATTATTAGATTTTGTAACTAGCTCTGAGAGCACACTAGTGCACTTGTTGCTGAGGTATCATTTAATTCATTTCTCCACCTCTTAAAATCTGCCTACCTTAAATTGTATTTGTTCACTCTGAAATCGATTGCTTTCATTTCATCTTTGTTTATTGGTCTTGTCATATATATATGTTACATCCTTTTGAACATGGTCCATGTCCTGTGAACATGTGGTTCTTGAAATAATAGCTTCCTAGGCCTGGCTGGCCTCTTTGGACATTACAAGGAAAAACAAAATATTTCTTCACTCTTGATCACTGCAGCTTTGTTGTCTAACAAAATTAATTTATCCTATAGCCCCTTCTGACGTCAGGAATTATCTCCTTTTCATAGGAGAGGAACTTAGACACATACATACATTAAGTTCTGGAAGTTACACAAGAAGATTGCAAGCCTTAGATATTGAACCCTTATTATCTGAGTCAGTGCCTGTCCCCTGTTCTAACTTTTATTACTCACAAAAATGTCTAGTATTTTTCAGAATCCTCCTAACCTGTTTGCCTGTATATCTGTAAGTTCTTGAGGTGTATGCCATGCAAAAAACATATTTCTTAATAAATTAGTTGCCTTCTATGATTCTCCTGTGTTGTGATGAAATAGACATAAAATTAAAACACTTTATCACGCAAGATTAACCAGATTAGAAGAAGTATTGCTTCTAGCTCTCAGAAATTCGTAAACTACTTCTGCAATGGCAGCTGAGGCAGTACCTACTGCATACTAGAGGATAGAAATATCTAGGACATACATGGTGGGAAAGCTACATCTTTCCAGTTAACCTATGGAACTTTTCGCCCAGTCTCTCACTAAGTATTGAACAATGCCAAGTGAGGTTGGCTGTGAAGCTCCTGAAGACCAGTAGTGATGCAGTTAGGCCCACCTCTACCTTGAGGATCACTGACATAAAAAAATTTCTTTATTGATCAGTTATTTTATTATTGGCTGCTGGTAACTATCTTGAATTTAAACATCAGTTTCATAAAATGATTTTGTTTCTTCAAAATGCAGATAGAGTCCTACTCTTTCTAAATATATGAACAGAGTATGTGCATTGATAAAGTGAACATTTTAAGATATCTCTACGCTGTGATTGTTGTGTACATTTTGTTCAGCTCATGATAACTTTATGATTGTGATTGTAGTTCATTGAATGACAGGAAACTTGTAACCTGAGATCAATATTTTGGAAGCACTTAGGCACATATGGAAGGTGGTTGGGGTGTTTTATGCTTTGTGACTTATTTTTAGTTCATTTTTACTGAATGGATGGAATTATCACAACTGAGTCCTTTTGCATATAGCCTTCTTATTGGTTCTTCTACAAGAGTTGGAGGGGTTTAACTATTATTTAATAACATAATGTTAAAATAATTTTGTTATTATTAAAATCTATAACCATTAGCGTAGAGATTGCTGATCATATATCTTTATTACAATGTTAGGAATAATTTAAAGCAGATAATTTTTCAGATAGTATGCTCTATGGCCTGTTAAAATAGATTCTCAAGTGAAAGTGCAGATTATTAGTTGAAAAGCTACTATGTCAGGTCTATGGCTTGTAAATATGCGTTAGTAGCTGGTGCAAAATTTATTAAAAGCAGGGTTAATTGTTTTGTTGTTTTTTTTTTTCCTTTGGCACGCTAGGCATAAAAGGAGGAAAAAAAAGAGGGAAACTAAAGAGATTTATACACTTATATCAGCCAGTGTTTAACTTGTATTAAAGTCATGTTCATTACGTTTAGCTAAATACTACAATTTCAATCTCTTTCAAAAGGTAACATTGGTAAGTAGTTGAAGGAATAGTTATAATATCATGTTTTATATTTTGGTGCTTTTAAGTATGTTAGTTCACAAAACTGCCTGAGAATTCTTGAGGAGAATTGTTGTCAAAAAGTAATTGTATTAATCAAATAAAATACTTGATGTTAAAACAAGTGGATGACTTAATTGCTGAAAACTTACATGTCAGCTATATACAGGGTTTACCCTTATGAAACTCCATATAGGGGCTGTATTCATTCATATTTAACACTTCAAAATTATTTTTCTCTTTGGAACTAAGATATTTCAATGTTTGTATTTCAGCAGTTTAGTTAAAAGTGACTGGATAGCTTTGCATTTTTTCAGTCTTTGCTGGGAGCAAAACTGCACCTGAGGCAGGATTCCCAGACAGATTATTTAGAAATGTCAGGGCTTTTCAAGTTACATTTTTAAATGTGATTTCTGAGTTGAACTTTCAGTGATGATTCATTAAAAGTTGTAGTCATAATTTAAATTGAAACAAGTGTCAGGCTGGAATTGTTATAAATTAGTTTTGCCAAAGCAGCTATTTGTTGTTGTCTTTCGAATGGCAACTTCTGATTTTTAGACCTGGCAGTGTGGTCTAGTGAGGCAGAGAAAAGGGAGGATGGAGATTTTGTACATATACTATGTATCATGTATATACATTTAATTTAGAGGGTCTTTTAAAATGAAATTTTCATATTTAAAAATTCAGGGGTTTGAGGAGAGTTGTTCCATATAGATGGGTTGATGCATTTATGTTGTAAATGTATCTAGCTGTTTATTTGTTCCCTGTTGTTCCACTGATAGATTTTGAAGTTCTTAAGAACATTATTCAAAGTCTGTACATCGTAAAAGAAGAATATAGGCCTTACATGAGCTGTGTATGGCCTGTGCCTGGTTAGGCTGGAGAAGAGATGACCAGGAGGGGATGTTATCAATGCTTACAATATCTTAAGGACAAATGTCAAGAAGATGAGACCAGACTCCTTCCAATGGTGCCCAGTGACAGAACAAGGGACAGTGGACACAAACTGAAACACTGGAAGTTCCATCTGAACGTGAGGAGGAACTTCTTTACTTTGAGTGTGACAGAGCACCGGAACAGACTACCCAGAGAGGCCCCTTGTCGGGAGATATTCAAAACCCAGCTGTGTGTGATCCTGCAACTTGCTCTAGGTGAGCCTGCTTTAGCAGGGAGGGTGGGTTACACGATTTCCAAGGTCCCTTCCAGCACAACCATTCTGTGACTCTGTAAATGAATGTTTACCATGACTTTGTGTGCCATAAACATTTCTACAAACAAAACTTAGATTTTCTGGATTCTTCTTTTAGTGTGAAGATTGATAATTGAACTGTTTATGTCAGTGACATAATATTTCTCTAATAGGACACCCTCACCTATGAGAAGACTGTCTTGGTATAGACAAATACATTACGTATAGTCATTGTGCCAACTGGAATATCACAGAAGATTGCAATAAATATAAGGACACTAACACAAAAAAAGCAGGACTGGGTGTTCTCTAGTAATTTGACGTTAATCTAACCATCTTATGGAACATTAGTTCAAAAAATTAGCTATCCTAAAACTACACTCTCATAAAACTTAACAAAGAATCGAATCTCTGAACTACCTCAGGTTAAAAACTGTTTTTCATATACCCATTTCTGTCGGAATTACACAGCAAGTATTCTGGACTATGCTTCTTATTTTTTAACAAAGTTGTAATAGTTTGTTATTTAGATTCAAATTTCTTTATTTTTCCAGGAGAAACAGACTCAACTGTATTACTCCCCTTTAACTCTGATGTTACTAGATGCTGATTACCTTTGGACAATGACATAAAGACTTCCTAAAAAAAAACTTCCAAAGACCCCTAAGAATTTTTTTTAAGAGTAAAAATTATAAATAAAAGAAATGTAAACAAAGGAAAGTCCTATTCAAGGACTAGTTTGATTTCCAAAATATGGTGTGTTTGAAAAAAAATACTCCTAAGGAATTGAAAATGCAGACATCAGCTTCTTATCATTCATGGGTTTGCTAAATTAACATAATCCCATGAAAGCAAAATCTATGCTGTAAAGACAGTGAACACTTTCAAATTAAAAATAAATTCCTTCTTAACTTTCGGAAGTTTATAATATTAAAATGAAAAGGAGAAATTTTTTTTAACTTTTTTTTTTTTTAATAGGACTGTGGTATATGTTCACACTCACAAAAGTCTCTTTGAAGCAAAGAGGGGGACTTGTGTGAACAGTATGATCAGGAGTGTCCCTGTACGCCCCAGGTTTACAAAATCCAAACATTTAGAAGGTGAGGGTACATCTCTTTCGCTTAGTATACAGAGATTATTCTGTACATACAGAATATATACATCCTCTGAAAATGTATTTCTGTTTCCTGTCGCCGGATTCAGGAATTTGGTGTTTATATCTGTCAAGTACACAGCAAGTGTAGCTAAAATCAAAAGGACTACTCACAAATTGACAGGAATGTTTTAGGATAAACGCTAACTGAAAAGGGGATATTTATTAGTATGAGGGATATGGGACATGAGTTGTAGGCAGTTATCGCCACTTGTACTGCTTTGTGCAATTGTGACTTGGTAAGGGCCATCAAGGTGGATATGTGCTGGCTGCCCTGGGATCCTTGCTTCCAAAACAAATTGTGTGACAGGGGTTGACAGAGAATGGGGTTGTTTCTAAGTTCTCCAGAAGAGGCATTTAAAGGAGCCACAGGAGCTACAAGAAGCAAGATATTAATTGTGTCTTATACTTTTTTTTTTTTTTTGTGGAATCATGTTTGTTTATTAAATCTCACATGACTGAACAAAGCCGGTAGCTTGATTTTCAATTAGGTGAGATCCGTAGTGGCCTCTACCCCAAGGCTGTGAGTCATTATATTGCACACACTTGCTGACACTGCTCAGCATTTCTACACTTCACTTTCCACAGACACAACACTCCTCAAACTGCCAGGCAGGACAAAACCATATGCTGCCCCAAGGACATTATTCACTCAATATCACTGCCCATGGAGCAAGTGGTGCTGGAGCTGCTGCTCTAATAATGCTTCCCAGGATGGCCAGAGGAATCCTAGGTGAGCAGATGTAAATCTACATGTGCCCAGGAAGCCTATCTAAGAGCATGGTACATACACACTTGAAAGACATGAACATGGTGCCAAAAAAACAGGGTAGTATTTAATGAATAAGAAAGTATCAAGATAAGTAGCAAGTTCTGCATACCCCGGTTAGGGAGGCAGTCAGCGTCTGTGCTCTGTTATTTCCCATGCATTTTAAAGGAAACAGCACATTTAAAACCAAATTCTTTGTTCAATGTACACGGACAACTGTTTTTAGATTTAATATTTTAAGGGAAAGGTATTTTGAAGGATTATCCACTAAGCAGTGTGGTTCTGTCGGTCTGTTGTGCTCCTGGCCTGCAGCAGCTCACTCCCCGGAGCTGCNGGGAGCGGGCCGGGAGGCTCCGGGCTGGGAGGGAGCGGGCTGGGAGGGAGCGGGCTGGGAGGGAGCGGGCCGGGAGGCTCCGGGCTGGGAGGGAGCGGGCTGGGAGGGAGCGGGCTGGGAGGGAGCGGGCCGGGAGGCTCCGGGCTGGGAGGGAGCGGGCTGGGAGGGAGCGGGCTGGGAGGGAGCGGGCCGGGAGGCTCCGGGCTGGGAGGGAGCGGGCTGGGAGGGAGCGGGCTGGGAGGGAGCGGGCCGGGAGGCTCCGGGCTGGGAGGGAGCGGGCTGGGAGGGAGCGGGCTGGGAGGGAGCGGGCCGGGAGGCTCCGGGCTGGGAGGCTCCGGGCCGGGAGGGAGCGGGCCGGGAGGGAGCGGGCTGGGAGGCTCCGGGCTGGGAGGCTCCGGGCTGGGAGGCTGCGCTCGCCCCGCGCTCGGGATCGCCACCAGTAGGTGGAGCTGCCACGTCAGGTGCTGCGGGCTCGTCACTGCGCCCCTGCATCCCCCTCCCCGGCCCCCCTGCGCAGAATAAGCTGTTTTCTCATACATATTGGG
>VXBQ01000415.1:991335-1015799 GCA_013400175.1 Phainopepla nitens | reverse complement strand
TTCTCATACATATTGGGTACCATAGAGTGACTGAGAACAGGAAGCGGAGGCAGAAGCAAAGAGGATTCTGGAAAGGTCTCTGTGTTTTCCACCGAGAATAAGAAATTACGATCAATTAGTAAGGCTTTGTGGATGGAAATCCGGGCTGTTTCAGGAGGAGACATGCATTACATTATTTTTGGATGCTGGGCTTTGCAGTGATTTTTCATTCCCTTTCAATCAGGTAAGCTGGCAAAAAATTTAATTTTACCCATAATCAATCATGGCAACATGATCTTTTCCACATTTTGGAATTGGATTTTTCCCTCTGCTTTGCTGTTAAGGTAGAATCAAAGATGGAACGGGGAATTCAAAGCCATTTTGTACTGACTGATTGTGATGATGGTGTGATTTTTTTTTTTTTTTTTAACCCTGTTAAATCTGGTATCTGGTCTCTCACTCTTAATGTGATGTTGTAACGCAGTTGTCTTCCTCACAAAATCAGATCATTTTAAAATCAAGGTGTACAACATAAATTCCAAGCATTTTATAGAAGTGACCTTGTTTCCTAGGAAGAAAAATCTGATGATATTCAGGCTCAGGAAAAGAAGGTCTCATAAGATTCTGAGCATCTCAGATTCTGATGATTCAGGGATAAAATCTACGTTGTTGTTTACTGCTGTTTTTTTATGTATATATATATGTGTTATTTGAAAAATGCCACATATTAGCTTATTAGCTAAGTTTTGTAAAAAATATATAAGGAAATGTTTGCTTTCTGTGCCATTTTTTTGCATGGTTGTGTGTAGGAGAGAATGGACTCACCAACTGTTAATTAACCGGAGGTCCACACCAAATGCATAGTTCACATTCTGTCTGTAACATTACTGTCAAGCTTAATATATGCTTCTTAATAGGACTGTTTGAAGACATCAACACAAGAATTATTATATTTCTCCATTTCATTGTCCATTCATCTATTGTCTCATTCATTATTATCATAATAATTAAAGCTGTCAGTTATTAAAGGTAAAAGGAAGAACTGAAGATCACTTTGATATGAGAATTCTTTTTTTCACTAGTGGTTCTACAGACACACATAGACATTAGAGATACATGTGTTATGTTGGTATTGATTTGGAAATTATTCCAAAAAAAAAACAGTAGGAAAAAAAAAAGCCATACAGCAAAATAGGGAGCCCACAGTTTACAAATCACCACCTCAATCCATATATATATATATATATGTATATATATATATATATATAAAAAGCAGGATTGGCTCTCAGGTGGTATTCAGAGTAGCAAGCAAGGCCTGTACCTGAAATAATGATGTGAAAGAAAGAAGTTTTTAATTTGTATTCTTTATGGTGTCTGGGGTATCCTTGTTTAACTCCAAGATAAATAGTCAGTAATAATGATGCTTGTTTTAGAAACATATCATGTTTGTGCTTTCATAATTGACTTGTCAAGAAAACAGTTTTAGAAGGGACTTTTTTACTCTAACAATTAAATTAATATTTAATATTTATTCTCTTGCACATCTCCATTTTGGGCTGGAAGGTTGTTAAAGACAGGAATGTGAGCTGCTGCAGGAATTTGAAGCTTCCTAGCACCTGTTCAACAGATATGTTGTTTATTAGGTTGTGGTATTTACAGACATTATGCTTGTGTCGTCAGTTTACAATTTTTCCCTCAATGAGGAGACATTAGGTCTCTATATTGATTTTCTGAGCTGTGCCAATTAGGGTCAGTATTGCAAAATTCTGTGTAGGTAATACTAGATGTTAGCAAAGAAAGACAATTTCATGTTTTTAATGAAGAACATGAAACAATTCCTCTGTGCCCCTAAGATTGTCAGAGTGGTAGTTTGGTGATCTCTATTATCAGGTAACCTGGAGTGGGAAGTATCAAGGAAAAGAAGAAAGCATAAAAAGTAGGGTGTGATTAATCAATATGCTGGTGACAGCTTTTGTGCTTTCACCTCTTTTTCTTCATAGATGGCATTAGATGAGTTAACTTTTACCTTATGAAGATTAGGCATGGAGAGAAGTTTATTTGCCCTCAAAAGAGTAAGGATTTTTGAAGAAAAAAAGGATAGTGGGATGTAAGAGGGAACTTTCTGACCGATGATATCCATTTCCTTCTGCTGCTCCCATCTCAGCCCAGTAGAATTTGTTGAGTGTGTGCTACATACTAATGACATTACTGGAGTCCCACAACTTTTGATGAATCAGTGAATAACAGATACTAAAAGAGATCTATGTACAAGGCAAGAAAGTTGTGACCTTGTTCTCTAAGGTACAAATCTCGGCCCCTTTTATTTATATGCCCTTTTTGCCATAAGGTGACCAAGGAAAAGATCTTGAACTCTGCTTCAGCTAAACCTAAGGAGAATGAATGCAAGGTTCTGATATTTGGTACTTATTTGTTTTTTTTCTGAATTCTGACAATGATAATTGAATGTAAGCTTTAGAAAGTTAAATTTACTCTGTTCTTTCTTACAAAATTCTATTTAGAAGTTTGAAATTTAACTTACAAAATTCTAGTTAGCTTATTTTCCACTCTGTATAACTCTTCTCTTTTGTTTCTTTACTTTACAGCTGTTAATCAGTAATATATACTGTTGCCATTTGCAAGATATATTGTTTTTTTCATCCTCACGTGAATTAATAAATAAATGGTTTAAAGCATCACAGTAAAATTGATGCCAACTAGTTCAGGCTGCTTACCAAACACAAGTACATACTCTGAGCTATGGTGTCAATCAGTCTATCAAATTAACTGCCAACCACCATAAAAACCACCTGTAGGAAAAAGGCATCCCTTTACCTGGAAACCTGATATTATTCATTACATCTACTCCTGATTAAAAGCGGTGAAGTGCCTTGCAATGACATTTCTAAGTTTGATATTGACCAGTAGGACTTCCATAGGACCTTGATACTGGAGCTGGCATCATACAACCTATTCATCTGTTTTCATCAAAATTTTCTTTATGAACAGCTGGAATCTGCAGTATATTACTGTGATAGTGTTATTGCTTGACTTTCCTTGCCTTATGATGAGGTAAAGTAGAGGAAATAGGGATAAGAGCAGCTCAGGCAGGGACTGAGATACTTGAAAATATAAATATAGAGTAGGTACAGCATATGCTCATGAGTAACCATAACGTGTGTGTACTACCACTATAATCCTAAACAGGAGTAAGCAAGATAAATTCTAGGTCACAAAAGTACCCAGTTTCTCATTTTTCCCTTACACAACCCCGATTTATTTCTTCACAGAACAAGCAAACAAAATACAAAACAACAAACCAAGTAACAACAGCAAAAACCCCCTCCTAAGATCCAAATCTCAAACAAAAAGTACCAGATAATTCATCCCAAAATGGTGATTTCGAATTGCTGCTAAACTTTAGTGTGGTCCCCAGTCTTGGTAACATCTTCTTAAGAAAAATTGCTGTTCACTTACTCTACCAATTAAGACAGGTCCCAGGATATGTTTTACAGTGAAAAATGCAACTAAAAGAGTTAATATTTAATTAAAGAGCTTATGAGGCTTTTTCGCATGTAAAAGCTTAAGGAAATGCTTAATTATGATCAGATTAATTTTTTGTCTAGTTAATAATTCTTTATTGCTATTGATCTTTTTTTGACTGAGTAGTTTTACTTAGGTAAGTGTAATCATGGAACTAGCATGTGCACAGGTCCCTTTTTTAACCTGGAATTTTGTTTCCTGCTACATCTTTGGGTCAACCTTCTGGATGTCATACACCCTTTTCAAATGGTCCCATTTTGAACATGCATATATTGAGTGTAGAGTTCATATGCATGGGTCTGGCACATGCCAGATATACCAATTGCATACATGCTGAACCTGCTCAGCAGAGCTGCTGTTTCACAGGTGCTGAAGTTACTGTGTTTGTGTAGATGCATCAGGCACATCCTCATATTTCTTTTCAAGATTTCCTGAACGAAAGAAATGAGGCACACTGGTAAATCTGAGAGGATATCACAGGTTCCAGTAAGGAAAATGTCTGGGATGAGCATCAGCATTACTGGTTCTGTGATCCTCTTTACTATACATACCCATTATAAGCACACAACAGGAAGATCTTGAGATAAGTATACACTGCAGGCAATTTCCATTTATAGATTATTTATACTTAAATTAGATGTTGCTTATTTAATTTTAAGACCCTTCTTCTCAGTGTAAGGGGGATCAGTGTTCGTGGTCTTTTAGCATAATTTATTTTAAGAACAATGTGAAGCAAGAAACTTCCTTTATCTGCTTAACCATAAAATATTATTATGTATGATTATATAGGATTCTGGGAAGTTACAAGTTTGTTTTTAAAATTGCTACAGAAATGCATATTCAGAAGCAAACAAGGAAATGAAACAGGAAAAATAGTTCCTTTTATGTAAGGCAACATAGCACTTTGTGGCCTGGCTACTGTATTAGTTGAAGAAAAGTCTGTCACCATTTCTCATAAATTATGTCCTCTCACTGCCTGGTAGTTCTGGAATAGAAGCAGAAATTTTCTGAGTCTATTTAGCCTGAATTTGGGCCCACATGTCCCAGTTTCTTGCCTGCCTAGTTTTGCATATCCTGAAAATTCTGTCCTTTATTAGGCATTTTAATGTTTGGACGCACTGAGGAATCCCAAATTTGTGTTGGTTAAAAATATAGGAACCTAAATTTCTTGGTTCAGTTTTAAATACGTCCAAACAAAGTTTTCAGAGGTTAAATGAATGTGCTTTCTTAACAAGCAGCTCTCATTGCCTTCTCAAAAGCCAACCACAGATAACAATTGTGTAACTGTATCAGGACTCTGATACAAAAATATTTTGATCCGTTTTCATTAATATTTGAAATATATGTGTGACAGTCTTGGAAACCGGAATGTGAATCTATCTGTGTCCCACCTAAAAACGCAGGATTTTTTTTTTCTCAGATGCAATTGACATGATACCAAATTGATTTCCTTGAAATTTCTCCACAGTTATTACTATCAAGAACATTTACTTTTGAATGTATATGTTCTTGTGCGGTGGTTAAATAGTAAGGATAAAGCTGGTAGACTACAAAATTAGGATATTAAGTCATAGGAATGAAGAATCCCCATGCATTTTAGCAAAGTTAACCTAACTCCATGGTGAGATTCAGGGATAGACAGATAGAAAATTATTCTTATTTTCAGCAGATATTTGAGTGTGTTTTGAAAAACACTCTTTATAAAAAAATAATGCTCTAAATTTGTATGATAACTTTTACATTACATAGAGGGTACCTTTAAATGATGAGTGAAGGTATACACCTAACTTACCTTATCAAGGAACAAAATAAATTCCCCTCATCACAAACAGCAAATATTTTTTAAAAAATTTTCTTTAAGTTTATTCTTACTTAATAGCTGATAATCTTCAAAACTTTTTTATGACAGATGAAAGCAAAAGTACTAGGCTTTACTGTTAGAAAGGCAATCGGTAATGTTGTTTTTCTATCTGAGTAGTGTAAACTTAATAACAGAAATAAGTAGGCAATTTCAAAAGGGCCCAAGAGTCCAAGGTCAGATTGAACAGAAGGAGGGCAATCCTAATGTTTACTGTCATTTAAATGAAATGTCTAAAGAAAAGCCTGTCACTAATGTTTAAAGCCAAAATGCTCGCATGAAGAAATCTGACCTGAGACTGAAGTTCTGACCAAAATCAATATAAATAAAATTCAACCTGCATTATGAAGGAATTTCTTACCTACTGAGTGAAGCTGTAACTGAGCAGTAAAGGAGTCTTCCTGAAAGGATTTTGCTAACACCAGTTTAAGTTACTTGCCATGTATTTCCTACATATCAATTTGCTTTAGTTAGTATTATAATAGAACTAGAATTACTAGAGTTCTAGTAGCTGCTACAGCACTAGCTATCATTCCAAAGCATATATCACTTAAAGCTGTAGGCCTCTAATTAGTACAATATTTTGTTAATAAACTGAAATTTCAACATTATAAGCAATAACTTTTAGAGAGGTGGTAGAAGTTGTAACTTATAGGCTTTGCACCCTTGGATTTATTACCTACAGGTAGAGACTAGATCTAAGTCATACTTCCATACTCCATTTGGAAAACATTCCAGAATTAAGGCTTGATTATGTTTTATTAGACAATTACATGACACCTGAATAAATACCTTAGAGAAATCCATGCACATTTTTCATATGCTCTATTAAACCTTGGTATCAAGCACTCTATTTTCATGTTGACTTTATGTGCATTTTCTTCCTTGTGTAGTAACGATCACATTCAGCCAAGGACTCTGTGTAAGCCTCTCAAACAGAAGTTCCATTTTTTCCCCTTTGGTTTCCTAGACAACTGTCAAATTCCAAATACAGTCTATTAATCTTGTGCTATACAAAGTTTATTCTTTCATATTTTGTATTGACTGGTTTCTGTGGCATAGTAAGACTAGAAAAGTGAGTGTTTCAGCTGCATGTTTCTTAATGATACAATTAATTTTCCAAGTTTAGTTTGTTTCTTTTTTCTTAAATTCCTAAATGATGTTATCTGTTGCAAGTGCATTTTCATCGTTTCCTTACAAAAATTTAGAAAACAGAACTATTTTACAAACTGAACTTTCTATTTCTTTTATACAGCAAAATCAATATTGTGATGTATTTAGATATTGCTCACTGATGTTCTATTGTAACTTCTTTAATGCCTTTTCCTGTGGATACTGTTGTATGTACCAGTGTTTCCCTTGTCAGCACATTTAAATTTTGAATGCACAAAGTATTAGGAATTAGTTGAATTTGGACAATTAATTTTGTGGATAACTCTGTTTCTTGTTAATCTAGAACTGGGTTAACACTTTTATAATTGCTCAACACCAAATATCCATACAGCTGCCCACAGTTTCTGTTCATTGCATTTGCCTCTAACATGAGATTTTACTTAGGTGGCACCATCACTGGCATATTGTCCTATAATGGTCTTCATAAGAAAATCTCATTTTGAATAACCCCATTTCTTTCTTTACTGGTTTATCATTACATTGAAAGGGAGCTAAAGAGCATGAGGATATGGTTTGAAACATTGTTTGAAGCAATAGTTTCAGAATTTGAAATGTATTCTAACCAGTTTTAGATTAAATGCTCATGCTATATATGCAGAAGACCTCAGGGAAGAGCCCAACATGGCAGAATTTGTGTAATCTGTCCAGCAGGAATCACTTCTGACTAGGACTGAGATTTTACCCATGATTCATTCTTGGGAGATGAATTAAGATAAGATAACCTAAATAAAAATATTTTGGTCAACAAAGAACACACACAATACAGCCAACCTACTTCCTTCAAGTTTTGCTATAACTACCACTTATACTACCATGATGCATAGAGGTAGAGACAAGGTTGGGTTACACCAACCCAAAAAGGGTTCTTTGCCTTGTGCTTTAATTAAAAATACAGATTTGTTGAAATTACCTGCTCTTCTACTGTTATTAGTAATTCTCACATTAAAAATTAATTCCTCGACATTTTGTAAACTAGTAGATATTTTACAACTGGAGAGAAGTTACACTCCCATTTTGTAAAATAAATGTCATATGAGTGTTTAGTATTAGTGATTTTTCTTTTATTAGGAACCTCCAGAATCCCTTTTACATTATTTTGAAAGTTGTGAGCAAAGGCACTTAAACATTTTGCTGTATTTGAGCATGAGATCAAATTTCAGCCCCAGTGCTGCTTGAGAGGCAGAATCCAGATGCACCCAGTAGTCAAAGGGATGGGGAAGTCCCATCTGTACCCCCAGGGAAAGCTGCAATCAGTGTAAAATATGCATTGGTGGATAAGCATCAATGGTGGCAGAGTCATGATTCCC
This sequence comes from Phainopepla nitens, assembly GCA_013400175.1. NCBI lineage: Eukaryota > Metazoa > Chordata > Aves > Passeriformes > Bombycillidae > Phainopepla > Phainopepla nitens. The sequence goes on along the minus strand of VXBQ01000415.1, from coordinate 1,007,942 downwards.
CGAGGTCAGTACAGGAGACACAGCTTTCAGATGTCTTCAGTGGAGCCTTTCCAGTAGTGACTCACTACAGCAAAATGGGCTGAATCAGTGTTTCACTCAAAATGACCAGGGCATTGAAAGAATTTGCTCTTAGCCATCATTGGGATGAGTTTATATTACATTATTAAACAATAGAAGCTCCAATTATGTTACCACTTATTGTATGAAATTGCAATTCTAGATTGATAGGAAATAGTACTAGGCAAATTCTGGGTTAGCTTTTGAAACATATTCTCTGTACTTGAAGTACTGGGAGATCCTCTGTCTTTAACAGTAAGAGAAACAGTGGTCTAAGAGAAAGCTTTCACTTTTTGTTTTCCCACCTTTTATGTTCTCTCTGACCTGATCGGTGTCTTCTCAGATTTTCTTTATTTTATCTACAGAGTTTCTACAGTGGCTGTTCATTCTCACTGTATTTGGAGAAAAGTATTATTAAGAGCTGCTTTGACAAGGGCAGAGACCAAAAAGAGAGGGATGTCTTCTTTTCTTCTCCAGGAGTAAAAGCAAAATAAAAACATAAAACAATTAAAAAAAAAAACCAGAAATACATCTAGATGAGATATCCAAATGAGAATAAATGTTTCAAAGACAGCTCATCTGAATCTCAATGGCTGAAGACTAATGTGTGTAAGACGTAAGTAGACTATTTAGATTTAATGAACCGGATACCCAGATAATTAAAGACTGAAGAAGACATGGCCAAACTTTGGCCAGCTCTTGTAATGATGCAAGTAATTTATACTGAAGAACCTGAATATACTGTGTTTTTCTGATATTATATTGCTTGGCAAGGAAGAAAAATTTTGTTGTGCAAAGAAAGGCATTTGTACCAACAATCTCTAAGATAGATAACTTGAAGAACTACCCATATGTTCATGCAAATATGGAGTTAATTAATTTCCATGCCTGCTTAAAGACAATAAATTCATTGGGAGTGATGATACACTGTTCAGTTCCTAAAATTACAGGTGAGAACACTCCTGTTAGATTGGGAACTACCATCTACCATGTCTTACCCCATGTCTACCAAAGGCTGTACTAGTGATGCAGTAATTCCAACAAGACCCATTTTTCCCTTTTAGTGAAAGCATGCGGGTAAAAGGCGAGGTGGAATCTTTGCAATGCATACTTAAAGACTATTCTTAAATGTACTTTTGTTCTGTATTAGGTTTTGTGAAATAACTGATTTTCAATCCTGCTTTTCTTACTTCTTTGTGCTTCTAGGTTGGAAAAATATGTCTATGTGAATATGTAAACTTACCCTTGTCTACTGCAATTAATTTTTGGGAAGCTTTGGACACAGGAACAAAGAATGAGAGAGTCTTGAAGGAACTGCAGTCTTGAAGATGCTTCAGGCCCCAAGGAGAAGCCTTCCTTACCAATTCACTTTCTGCTAGAAATGCAGGCTTTTTCTTTTCCCATTAGCAAAAGATGCAGAGGTTAAATTCTGAAATTTGGCATTTCTTAGAAAAATAAAGGTAAGTCTGAATTTTCTTCTCAGCCAGAAATAATATTTCACTGCAAAAGATGGCTAGTTGATGTTCTGCCGCATATCTTCACTAAAATACCAGTGGAAAAACAAAATTAGCACCTTTATGAGGTCCAGCTGTAGAAATTTTTGTTATGTACATTGTAGCTATTTTTCTTTAGAATGTAAGGATCTCTAATGCTGGACAGTATTTGCAGAATGTTGATTAGAGTACTGTATTCCAGTCAGGCTGATGGACTAAGAGAGACCCTTCCTCTTATGTTGCATATGGTTTTCATTTTTGCTTCTTCAGGTTTCTCCAATACTTCAAGTATTGACACTTGATCTCTTTTCACACATTCTCAGAGGCAACTCATGGTTTTAAAGAAAATACAAGGCAGGCTAACATTTAAAGAATTCCTAGAAATTTTGGTCAATTTTATCTATAAGATAAACAGGTATAAGATAATATTTCTGGGAGTTCCAAAACTTGCAGGTAGGTATTTGAGGAATTCAGGTTTATTCTTTTACATATTCTATCAATTGTTGATTACTACGAACTAAGATAAGAAATAGGAACAAATTAATTTGAAGGCAAATGTTGGAGAGAGGTCGAAGGAAGGAAAGAGGGGACTGGAATGGCAATGGGATGAAACAAACAAATAAGTGAGGGAAAAGGCTATCCATGGCAATGTCTGCTGAGAGGGAGTAATGTCCAACAGTATTTTCCCATGAAGTAGCTTCTGGATCTTTCAGTCAGGTCTGAAATTGCTTCCAGTCTGTAATCTAATCTGTTTTGAGTGTTTTCCCACCTGCCTAGTCTTTCACCAGTCAGATTGAACTTCATGTAATATATTCTACACAGATTTCCAAAGTCTTACAGTGTTTTCTTTTGCTGAGGTTGGGGTTCTTAAGGTTTAGTTAATGTACTTTCACACCTAATTTCAAGTCATTACTGAGAACATGAAATAAAATTGCATGTAATACCCTTGAAGCATCTGAAGCTTTTACTACATTTACTATTCTTTGGCCAGGTTTCAGGCAATGTGAACTAGCAGTTCACTTATTTTAAATCACCCTATTCTAAATAATTTTAAAGCAAGTTTTCATTAAGGAATATTATTTCTGTGACATAACCTTATTAGTTGATTTCATATTCTCATAACAAGTGTTTTTGTCTTCTGAGACTTATTAATTTTATTAATAAACACCTGGTGGTGATTTCATTATTTTTATTTTGAATAGTTATGTAACACTAATGCCTATAGGCTACAGAAGCTGACTGTACAAATACAGACAAAAATACAAAAAACAAATACAGTCATTCCTACAGATAAATTATAATCTAAAAAAAATTACTATGGATCAAAAGTAAAGGTTGAACTTAATGGAAAAAAGGAAAATAAATCCTATGTATTAGTCAGGTACGACCTACAAAAACAAATCGTCAAAGTTTAAATTACTAGGTTACACTTTAAAGAGGCAGGTGCTAAGTTCTGGAGGCAGTTTTCACCTCTGAGGAAATCACTCATTTCCTTAAAAATACCTATTTTTATGAAACTAACTTTCATGTATTCCTTGCCTTAGGATCCATGGATAATTTTAGCTAAATGTCTCTTTAGATATCTCAAAGAAATCTGCGTTGCATTGCATTTACCACTGTGAACTACATCAGTGACATTTTGAGTCTCTTTTGATCTTTTTGTAATTCTGTTTTTTACTAGAATATTTTAAAGCAGTAAAAAATGGGGTGAGTATGCCAGGATAAATGGTAAATGATGGTAAGTGTCAATTATGAAAAGATAATGATCTGTAACTTAAAAAAAATATTTCAGACCATGTTTTTCTTAATGAAATTATTCTCTGTGCACAAAAGCCATGAAAAATGTCAATAAAAATATTTAATTTTGGTTCCTTTTCACAAGAAATGAATATTTACCTATCCTTTTCTTTCTAGAACAAATTCAAGGCAGCATTTCCCAATTTGGAATTTGATCAGGGCACAGAAACTTAAATGTAATTTACTCTAACTTCCAGAAAACAATACCTGAATTTTGCAAGGCAGTTTCCCAAACACCAAGAGAGGGAGCTAAGATGACTCATTTTTTCAGACTGTCCCAGCATATGCTCTCTTGTATCTCTTTCCTCCTCAGGACAGTGAGAGCTTGAGTTGAGGTATTTTTCTGATATCAGCACCCAAGAGCTACACTTTCTATTTCTAAACTGCAGAAAGTTATCCCTAGCTGATGCTTAGGTGGTGCCACAGCCCTGCTATTTCTGTTTCTCCTACTGTGGGAGACCCACTCTTTTGATTTGAACAAGCAACTTTGCTTCCATTGAGACAGCTGGTCTTATTAACACTGGTGATTTAGAGGAAAGTTTTTAATCCAGGCTTTAGCATCTGAGAAGTTGTTCCAGGGCTTGGCACAGGGGAAGATATTAGTTCCAAATTACAGCTTCTCAAATAAAAGATTAGCATAAGAAAATTAGGGTAGCTGGTCATTTTACAAATTCCATTTGCGATCCTTGCACTTGCTCCAACCCTAATCAACCGTTTCAGTTTTAATAGAATGAAAATCTCAGTAGTCAGCTTTTTCGAGGTTTTAGCAGGCAGTACTTTAAAGGGAAAAAACCCCAGCAAGGTTTGCTATTTCTCCACCTTGAAAATTTTGAAGGGGGTGTGTGCAGTTTCATGCAAAATGCAGATAACCTGTTAGATAACCTGAAGATTTTAATAAGCAATCATGGTATCTACCTGGTACTTATACTGATACTTTCACTTTTACCATTTGCCCTATTTAAGATATCATAAAAATAGATACCTTCAGGCCACTTCTTCTGGCTTTTTCAGAGGCACAGAAAAATTAATTTGACGTTGTTAGCCGAGATATTTTACTTACTTTCTGACTCATCTTCTGTAAATGATGGGAAGATTATTATATTAAAAATAAAATTTAACAAGTTATCTGTGGACATAATATAACTAGCTGAAATATGTATAAAATTAAAAACATATTGATACTGTTTATTGCTCAATCTTATTATTTAAAGGTAGGGACTGAAGGAAAACTGGATAAGGACTTATAGAATGAAATGCTCAATTACAACTAAATGGCAAAAGCATGTCTTTAAGAAATAGGAACTTCATTTTTCTAATGAAATTTATTAAACTACAGAGCATTACATATATTACATATAGACCAGAATTTTATTTAAAATAGTTGAAACTCTTTGCTGAGCATCATAAGGTACTGAGAGGCCTGGACCACAGGTAGTTTTGAGACTTTTTCTTTAAAGATTGTTTTTGAATGACAGTTATTATGAATTACTAGATATACAGAATGTCTGAATTCTGCCTAATATCATTCATATCCTGGCAGTTTGATTACCCGATAACAAGCAATTTTAAAACCAGTGAAGGAAGGAGAGGGAAACTTTCACTAACAGATGAGCAGTTCGTGATTCAAGGATTGCTAAGAACTTGTTCAGGGCTCAGTACAGGCAACAGCACAACTTTTGTTTCATTGTTCTATTAAATTAATGAATGTATAGCAACAGTAATCAGATACATTTTTCTGTGTTGTTCTGTTAAGCTTTGTAATCTAAATAAAAATGCTTGGGGCATATTTATTATAGGAAAAACCTTCTTGTGTAATAGCAGCAGCAAAGAAAAGATATAATTGCACTAGACAGTAGTGGAGGCAGGTCTCAAGTGATGTTTCCAACTCATCAAGAAAACTTTTTTAGGGCATGTTTTTTTTCCCTGAGAAATACATTGAATCCCTAAATCTGACAATGCTTTCCCCAGTCAGTCATTGGCTCCTTTGTGGATTTCTAGCAATACAAATATGCATTTTTTAAGTGAGGACAATGCAATTTATTACAGCATTCATAGCTCTAACTGTTAATGGATGAAAAGCAGCCTAAACAAATGCACTGAACTATAAAGACAAGACAGACACACTGATGACTTAATTTGGATGCATCTTTTGAGACTAGTTTCATAGAAAAGGCACCTAGGGTGACAAGTTGAATCGCAGACCTGTAAAATGGGGAATAAAGAAATGAATTATTCAGAAAGACTAAAGAGAAACCTCAGACATCTTCTTAGTTCATTAATCCTGCCTGAGCAAAAGTAGTAATCAAAGGACTGCATCCAGAAAATGAGTGTGCTTTTAATTCTAAAAAGAAGGAACAAGTTTGCGTTTAGGATCCTTATAACTGGGAGTTACATTAATTTAAAAAAGGGATTAGCTGAGGCATCCATCTTGTACAAAGAAAAAAAATAGTAGCACAAATTGCAGCATAGAAGCCTGTGATAAGTTTGCCTGCTGGAGACTCTAGCTGGTTTTATAATTTATTTTTCCTTTAATACTGCATCTGTATCTCCAGCCACTCCAAGGTGCCTGTCATTCTGCACATTACATTAACTCATAATTCTCCAAGATATTCCTTAAAAGAAATTTTATTCTTCGTGTCTACAGTACAGTGTATTTTAATTCTGAATTTATGGTCAGGTATCTTGGTTCTGGTCTCGTATTACTTAACTGGTTGGTGCTATAATCTACATTATTTCAGTGACCTCAGTGCTGATCATACACACTGATGCTGTGCTGTGAACCCACTCCAGAGATAAAGACTTGAGGTGGCACAGGAACATGGGTCCTTACCATGTCATTGGATTGGTAATTCAGATTTAGGAGTATGCTGTTTCATTTCTTTCCTCCAGTTTCTTACTCTAGGTTTCTCAAGCACTTTTTACCATCCCCTTCTGCCTTCACATATCTAATTTCATAAGATTATTACTGTAGCACTTTGTGTGTCTCTGTGTGTCTGTATTTCTACAAACTGCTTCATACAGGCAAGAAGCTTTAGGAGAACAACTATTTAATGAGTGCAAATGAGCAGACTATTATGTCTCAAATTTAGATGTGGCATCTCCATGACAGAGATACTGCACTTTCATGAAGTAATGTAGCAAAGGTTACATGGCTTCATGTAACAGAAAGCATAATTAAAGCTCGTTAGTTTAGCATTGAAACTCATAATTGATTCTCATAATTAAAATTTTTACTACAGTATGCCATAAACTCTTGCAAAGTAGACACCAAGTAAGGCTTTAGTTTCTTCCCTGGTGGCAGAACTATTTAACCATATCTGCCTTCATTTTTCCATTCTCTCCCTCCAGCTATTCAAACCTCTCAACTGTGCTGCACAGTACATCATGTTAAATAACTGATCCTGCTGCAGAAGGACTTGGAAGAGGGAAAAAATAACACTGCTTTCAGTTGATACACTGCAGGACTTCATAAAGAGACCTGCTGTACAGTAGAGTGTTCAATGCAGAGAGCAGGAGAAAGCAGCATAATCCACCACTGGTACTAAAGACATTCACAGGGAACCAGAGTCTTAGGTTTCGGACTAGTTTCAGTCTGAATAAAACTATGACACTTGCCTTGCAAAGAATCAGAAGCAGCATCTTTTCCCATATAGCCTTGATTGTACATGCTGTTTCCTTTTACTTAAAAGGCCTGTGGTTTTGATTCACAGCTAACAGTCAATAAATGAACCTAAGCTGCTCTGGTATCTAATATTAGCCTTCATCACAGTTAAGTGTCAGTAATAAAGAATTATGCTTGTTCCTCCCATAATTCAGTTGTTGTCATTTAAACAGCACCAGTCATGCAAAATCTTTTAGTTTAATAAAGTATTGACATTTGTAAAGTTGTATTACTGATGCTTGAAAAAATATGGAAAGATAAAATCTATTAAGTGGTAGAATGTAAGTATACAATTTTCAATAATACCTCACAGAATATGCATTTTTACTTGCTGTTAAAAAAAAAAGCTGTACTGTTAAAACACTTGTATGAGCAATTTGCTCTAATTGGGAGTGTCCAAGGACATAGGCAAAGCAGTATCTGTGGGCAGAAATAGTGACATTTTCTGTATCAGCAGGAAAAAGCTGAAAAATAATTTATAAAATATCTAAATAAATTCTGAACAGTTGCTTTTAACTGCCATTCAGCCTTGAATTATGCTGCTTCTATTTCTATTTAAGCCTGGAAAGAGTTTCTGACCAAATGTTGAGAGTTTTCCTATTGGTACAATCTAGCTTCCCTAAAATTATTTAATTTTCTTTTATAGGTCATTCTTATGCAAAAAGCTAGAAGTAATTAAATTTGCAGGATGAAAACATGGCACAGGCACTGCTGGTACCACCTGGACCTGAAAGCTTCCGCTATTTTACTAGAGATTCTCTCACAGCTATTGAAAAGCGTTCTGCAGAAGAAAAAGCTAAAAAGCCCAAGCAAGAACATACAGATGATGATGATGAAAATGGTCCAAAACCAAACAGTGACTTGGAGGCAGGAAAGACACTGCCATTTATTTATGGTGACATACCTCCAGGAATGGTATCTGAACCTTTGGAAGACCTGGACCCATATTATATCAATAAAAAAGTGAGTGAATTATGTTTTGCACAGAATAGTATATAACTTTATACACTAGAAAAGTTTAATCACAAAATTTGATGGCTTGAACAATCAGTCTACTAAAATCCAGAATCATCCTTTGATTTAAAAGAACCAATTTATGCTCTTCCATACTGTGACTGCTTCAATTCTGTTGAGTTACTTGCTATTGACTTCATTATAAGGAAGATATGTCTTCCTTGGTCTTGCCTGAACTTGAGCACAAAGTGACATTTTTTCATTTCAGTGTAATAGTACAACTGGATATGACAAAAGAGGTGTTCCAGACATGGTTTTGCAATGGAAATAGTTGTAGATAACAAGGTAGCATCCATCAAGTTAGTGAAATAGAGGACTGTAACCATATTCTTTGTTTCTGTATAGCTATAAAACATATGCAGATATACATATGAAATGTATGTATCTCTGTATATGTAGCATATAGAGACTCTGTGAATGGGGGCTCATATGAAACATACCACACTGCAAACTATTGCTTAAGGCGCTTGGGTTTGCAATGATCAATCTCTATTGCAGAGCTGTCAATTAGAAGTCTCTGGCAGACCATGGAAAAGCTTGAGGAAGGAATTGAAAAAAGACATTTTTGGTGTTCTCAAGAGTTTTCATACAGAAAGACCGGAGCAAAGGGTTATGAAATAAAAGCAATGTATCCAAGTTACATGTGTGGGGCTGTAACACAACAGGACCATTAGTAGCAAAGTTGTGCTCCATGAAGAATTCAACCTCCTAAAAGAGGTGCATTTTCCCTTCCAATTTGCACAGTATGCATACGCAGCCCTCCTTTTCACATGATCCTCAAATCAGGGACTCAGAGATAGAAAAGGTAGTTCAAACAGGTCCATTCAAGTAAAAAGTTTGACTTTTTAAAAGTCAGGATCTGCAGTAGAATTTTGGATTTGGTCTTGTAGCAGTGATGCGTACAATTGGAAGCAGACTGGTGTTATTCGAGTTAAGAGAAAGACAAGGGAAAAAAGCAAGTATATTTCTATAGCTGGGATTAGTTGTAGAGTCTTTAAAAATCCTCCAGGGTCTGAAATAGTCCAGCCTGGGAATAGGTAAAAGTACTTTATGTCCTGCACTGATTAGTGAAAGTACTTGTGACAGTAGGAGAAAGTTTCCCTCTATAGTCTTGTTTATTTCTGTGTGATCCTTTAGCAGGATTAAGATGTTCTCTCAGTTTCTTATAGACCTCAAAGTGTTGTGGGTAAGGAGAACGAAGGAAGATGAAGTGGTGGATAACGCCCCTAAATTAAAAAACGCAGAAAGTGTTTTATGGAGAAGTACTTGGGACTACCTTTTCCCATGTCTCTGAAAAAGAGAAAGAACTGGACACAGTTGCTCTATTGATGGCTTGAAGCATTCCAGGCTGCCATCAAGATAAGAAACTTGATGCTGAGCCACTGTAAAAAAATCAAGGCAAAAAATACTTTAAACTCCAAAGAAACTTTGTTGGCTAGAAAAAAATAATGCAAATAATATTCTCACTTTTGTGGCTAAATTTGTGGTTGCCTTTGGTTTGTAAAACAGGTTTAGAAATGATGGCCTCAGTAATGGAAATAGAAAATAAAGCCATATATGTATGTAATTGCATAACCTAACGGTTGCCAAGTTAAATAAACAATGCTGTAGATAATACGAGTATGTACATTATTAAGGGAATGCAAAGAAATTAATGCTCAAAGAAGTAGCATTGCCAAGGGTTATTTAAGTTTATATAGTCTGGGTTATAACAAGAGTTCCATGCAAATTCTTACTTACAATATAATTGTCAGTACTAAGCCCTGGACTAGCTGCAAAACTTCAGGAATAAAGTTGCTTAAATAAGTTCAGGGATAAAGTTCTCCGAACAAGTGAAGTTTCAGAAAGCCTAGAAGTTCTGAAGTATGGTTTCTAACCTCCATTGATCAGAAAAGTAGTCAGATTTTTTGGAACTAAAGTGTAGAAGCTCACACTAATGATGGATTTCTGATAATATACGAGCAATTAGTAAACTGTAGGATCTTTAGTCACAGGTGACATCTGTGTTTATATTACCTAGCAGTATAATTATGCGCAACAGAAAACAAATGGACATCTTAAATTCATGGACTAGAAGCAGTCATCCCTCCTCTGGTGTATGGTAGAAACTACCCTTAATCATTGACTTGTCAGTGCAGAGGAAATCATACGTGAATTTAGTCTGTCTTCAGGCTCAGCTGCAGCAGTGACCTTGGGACAGGCAACATCTTTGTAGCATTTCCAGCTGGGTGTAAGACTGTAGGGCAGAGAGAAATGCCTGTGAGTGTGTGTTTGTCCTCTGCCACCCTCAGTGTTAGCTTGATGTTATTCTGTGAGCAGGCACCAGCAACACTCCTTTACCTATTTTCTTTCCCACCATGGAGAGGTTTGCTTTCCTTGCCTGAGATGGCCGTCCAAATAGGCGGTAAAGGCCGCAGAGAGGGCAGAATATTTCTGATCCCAGCCAAGTTTTTACAGAGAATGGAAATCGACATGGAGAACAGTGATACTGTATAGCTCTGCTAGGAGTCTAACAAAGACTCCATTGTGCTAACACAAAGCAGAGCCATTACCATTGACAAAGAACAAAAGGAATGAAGAATAGTTATGTCCTAAAGAAATTTCAAGCAGCACCAAAGATGCAAGTAAACCTCGTTCACAGACAAATACCCTTAGGCAACGACTAAACAGAAACAGAATAAACTGAACACAAACCATAGTTTTATCTGACCAAATTTTAAAAGATAATCACTAGCTAAATTTTCTGCTCACATATAGGGAAAGTAAGAGCACATTGTCAACAAGAAAACCAGCAATATTTAGAAAAAAAAATTGTTGTGATAGAATGCCAAATTCTGATGTATGTTTGTCTCATATTGCTCAGATCTATGTTAGCTGGAAATGTGTTAATAATTTTAATTTTTTCACAGATATATGTTCTAGGAGATGCATATAATTGATATTGGTAGTATTTAATATAGAAAATGAAAGCAAAATTATTTTTAAATTGTGGTTGCTTTTGTAATGACAATTTCTCATTGTCACTATATATGTGGGTGTATATAGTTCTGTCACGTATTTGTTCCAAATACTAACTGGCATTTAGAATTGTCCTTTTGCTATTTTTGTTTTGTTTGTGTTTGCTCACAAGGTGGAATGTATTTGATAAATTTGAAACTCTCTTTAATCAAAGACTTCATAAGAAATAAAATTGAAATATTTTTGTGGCAAAATCCTGCATTTTGATTTATTGATAAACTGCCATTGTTTTTTGTAATTCTCACCAATTTTAATTACATCATAATTCAGTCCACATGCTGGCAAATTTTGCAAATTGGAGAATTGACTGTGGTAGTCTTACTCCACTGTATTCATAGAAATCAGTTATTTTCCTGCCACAGGTAGACAGTAGAATGGAACTTGTACCTCTCAGGTGGAGAATGGAAACTTTTAGTAGGAGGTGAAGATATATATGTAGTCAACACTGTATTTTAATTTTGTATTTCTTTTTTGCAGACTTTCATAGTGTTGAATAAGGGAAAAGCAATTTTCCGATTCAGTGCCACATCTGCCTTGTATATTTTAACTCCTTTTAATCCCATCAGAAAAATTGCTATCAAGATTTTGGTACATTCATATCCTTTTTTCTTAATGTTGATTTAAATGCTGCTATATAAAGATACTTAATGACTGAAATAATACTTTTTATGTGGATAAACAAATTAGGTCCATGAGAGTGAACTATGCTAAGTAAGTATATATTGCTCACACTAAAAAAAAGGAGCAATATCACACGTGAATTGCAGTATGATCTTCATCCCTGCTGAGAGAATTCTCTACTGAACCACCTAAATCTGTCAGAGTTTAAGGATCAGGCTTCATATCTAAAAGGAGAGCTGATCCCATACTAAGCCCTGCAGCTAAGGCCACATTAGTAACAAACCATTGCACTTGAACATATCTCAGGTCACACTTTTACCATGACCAGTAGTACTATTCATGAACTAGACTCAGCAAGGACAAAAGAGCATGGGTAAAGAGCAGCTTTTTCAGCATTCTGTTTTCAGCATTGGGATAGGTGTCCTATAATAGATTTGGGATAAAGGAGAATATTTTCAAATATATTTCCATCATGTTCAAAGAAAAACTCGGGCCTAAACAACCAACCTCTGACTAAAGGTCTCATAGAATGATCCACCTGTATTAACTGAGCAGTTACATCTGGGTATCATTTCATGATTTGCAGAGTTAAAGATATGTTTAAACTTCATTTAAAACCTAAACCTGCTATAATTACAAAAGTATTGCATTTTTTTACAGAGGTGCACCATGATATTCCAAATGGTACACCATTTAAAATATATAAAATTATGTGCAAAGCTTTATTTTTAGGCTTTAATTAGAGTTTAATGTTATTTGTATATATTTGTAAGCACTCAATATTTTTAATTTATTTCGGTGTTATAAAGCTGTCCTACTTTTTTGACTTATGTGCCTTAACTATAACCTACATTATTCAGCATGCTTATCATGTGCACTATTTTGACCAACTGTGTATTTATGACCATGAGTAACCCTCCAGACTGGACAAAGAATGTAGAGTAAGTTAAACATTTTTACTTCTTTATTTTTAAGTCTTTGTTTTTGTGTGACTACAAACAAGAAGCATTTATAAAAATGTGAATACCAGAATGGGCTTGTCTAGATTCAGGAAGAATTAGATTCCATGAGATCATCAATATCTTTCCCATTTCCTCATGAATAACTTAAATTATTTAAGAGTTTGTTAAAATTATGCCTGAGGAATATCTGAACTTTTGCTATGTAGGACAAACAGGAGCTCTTGTCCTTGGATATTCTGAGCTGTAAATCAGACAAGGAGCTACAGATGTGCATGTAAAATTGTGCATGTAAAATTGTTTCCCTACCTTGCTTGAGTATCCATGATCTCATCACAGTGGGACTTTTATCATGCCTTACTGTTTTGACCTCATAAGTGCTTGCTGCAGCGAGGACACACAACCCACGAACCACAAGAAACTCAAACTGCTGAGAAAAGGGCCTTACCTATGGAAGAGTAACAAAGAGCTGACCTAAATAAGGAATATTTCTCCTTCTTGTTCATGCTTATAAATGCATGTTTATTCTTTAATAAAATAGAGATACATGTTTTTCTCTGAAATACTGTGGAATCATAGAACAGTTTGGGTTGGAAGGGATCTTAGAGATCATCCAGTTGCAACCCCCTGGCATGCAGGGACACCTTCCACTAGGTCATGTTCCTCAAAGCCCTTTATGTTTTTATTTGGAATAATACTACTCATGAAAAACCTGCTTTTAATCACTTGTTGCCTCTTTCATTTCCTACTTTTCTCAGAGAGCCATTACTGATTTTTATTTATTTATTTCTCTGCATTAATGCACCTTACACTGAACCCTGTTTAGAAACAACTACCGTTAACCCATTCCCAGTTAACAGTGCTGCTGGCTTGTTAGAGTTGCTGAGAAGTCTGAAAGGAGAGCAATAGCGTCTGTAGGTAGAGTTCCTTTATTCTGGAGGTCCACAGAGATCCATGTAGGTCTCAGGAAGTGCCTGCATTATGCTGGTTATAACTGACTATTCTATGTTGTTAAATGAATAGCTGTTCCCACACCAGGTAAGCTGGTAATCATGCTCTCCCCATCTTTGAGAATAACAGTCTGGGCATGTTTTCTTATATTTGATGATTGTTTATGAAATAAACATGTAATATAGGCATTAGTATAGTTATTATCCAGAACTGATTTTTACAAAACTCTCTGATTTAGACGTAAAAAAATTCTTTGGTTTTTGTAACACTTAGACATCTACCTGATTTATGAATGCAAACAAAGAGGCAACCCTGTGAGTGCCAAAGAATGTACATATAAATATCAAAGACTGAAATGTATCCATGAATACTAGAGTCAGAAATCATTTGTAAGCACAAGAACTGAGTTTAAACAACCTTTTAGAAAATGATATAGCACATATATCAGGCTCAAATTTCAACAAGGACTGAACAGCAACTGCAATATTTAGGGCAAGTGAAGTTAATAATCTACCCTTTCCTTTCCTTTCCTTTCCTTTCCTTTCCTTTCCTTTCCTTTCCTTTCCTTTCCTTTCCTTTCCTTTCCTTTCCTTTCCTTTCCTTTCCTTTCCTTTCCTTTCCTTTCCTTTCCTTTCCTTTCCTTTCCTTTCCTTTCCTTTCCTTTCCTTTCCTTTCCTTTCCTTTCCTTTCCTTTCCTTTCCTTTCCTTTCCTTTCCTTTCCTTTCCTTTCCTTTCCTTTCCTTTCCTTTCCTTTCCTTTCCTTTCCTTTCCTTTCCTTTCCTTTCCTTTCCTTTCCTTTCCTTTCCTTTCCTTTCCTTTCCTTTCCTTTCCTTTCCTTTCCTTTCCTTTCCTTTCCTTTCCTTTCCTTTCCTTTCCTTTCCTTTCCTTTCCTTTCCTTTCCTTTCCTTTCCTTTCCTTTCCTTTCCTTTCCTTTCCTTTCCTTTCCTTTCCTTTCCTTTCCTTTCCTTTCCTTTCCTTTCCTTTCCTTTCCTTTCCTTTCCTTTCCTTTCCTTTCCTTTCCTTTCCTTTCCTTTCCTTTCCTTTCCTTTCCTTTCCTTTCCTTTCCTTTCCTTTCCTTTCCTTTCCTTTCCTTTCCTTTCCTTTCCTTTCCTTTCCTTTCCTTTCCTTTCCTTTCCTTTCCTTTCCTTTCCTTTCCTTTCCTTTCCTTTCCTTTCCTTTCCTTTCCTTTCCTTTCCTTNTCCCTTTCTCTTTTCATCTTTGCTAAAGAATGGCACTGTCTTAAAGTATGCAAAAATCCATTATTCCTGCTCTGATGATTTTCAGGTACACTTTCACTGGAATTTATACCTTTGAATCACTTATCAAAATTCTTGCAAGGGGCTTCTGCTTAGAAGGTTTTACTTTTCTGCGAGACCCATGGAACTGGCTTGACTTCAGTGTCATTTTAATGGCGTAAGTGGTTCAAGAACTTTTTAAGCTTTTAGGGCATGAAATTAGTGGTGATTTTTATTATAATAAATGTATTTACTTAAACATATTTAATTTTTGCAACCTTTGAAGTTTAGACATTGTATCACATATTTTAGTATTCATAAATCAAAGTAAAATGCGGCAGAAGCCGAAATGGAGTGTCAGCCACTAGTGTAATTACTGCTGAGGGACACTAATTTCATGTCCTACATTTTTCTGCTCATCAGAAATGAAGCCATCTCTTTGACTTCATGTTACCGTCCCATTACAAGCTAATTAGTTTAACTAGATGTTCAAATACAAATCAGTGAATTTCACTTCAATGACATTTAAGCAAAATTGATGAAAACAATTATTAAAGTGAAATGTACTGAAGAGACAGGTAAATTTTGAAGTATGATTGCTAGTATTGCCACAGAGGTTTTGAAGACCCACATAATTAGTATAAGCTCTGCCTCAATTCTGAATAACTGTGATTTAATCCTACAGGTATGTAACAGAATTTGTAAACCTAGGCAATGTTTCAGCTCTTCGAACTTTCAGAGTATTGAGAGCTTTGAAAACTATTTCTGTAATTCCAGGTAAGAAGTAGTTGGTGTAAGGTGTTAGGCCCCTCGTATCTCCAACTGTTATTTGTGTGCTGTCATTGTGTTTGTGTGTGAACTCCCCTATTACAGATATGTGACAGAGTTTGTGGACCTGGGCAATGTCTCAGCGTTGAGAACATTCAGAGTTCTCCGAGCTTTGAAAACAATATCAGTCATTCCAGGTGAGAGCGAGGTTAAACACCGAGGCTGACTTTCGTTCATTGAATTCACTTCCTTTGAGCATAAGTCTTGCTGTTTGCTGCTCATGTTGCCAAAAAAACCCCAAAACAACCCAAATAAAAAGGCATGGATCATTAACCTAGTTTGTGATTCTTTGCCTTTTCAGCATTAGCTTCTTTTATTTTGCAAAATCAGCCTTTGAGTTTAACAAAGTCCTGCATGAAACATAAAATATCAGGCCTATGGGTTATTATGTTTTGTTTTTCTGCATTTTATTGTGACAAATTGCCTCTACATTACAAAAGCTTAGTGCTATGGCTTCCTTGGTTTTGAAATTTTTCCTTTTTTTTACCACTTAAAATTGGTATTAGTCTTAAAAATCAGCAAGTAACAACAAAAAAAGATACCAAAGAGAAAATAAATGATGCACAGGAAAATTTATCGAATGCAAATGACTTTTTTCATTCAAAATTGCTAGCAATTCTATCTCATGCTACTTCACACTGTTGTGAAGTCATGTTTAGAATTAACTGGAAACTGAATTATTGGCAGAATATTTAATGCAGAGTAAAATTAGGAAATGCAATCAAATCTGTGCTAGGAAAGCATGATTGATAAAGTTTCCTGCTTGAGAATATTATATATTTGATTTATTGGAATATACGTACATCGCATATTCATAAAAAGGAACCTTTTTCTTTCATTCATCTTCACAAGCTCTGAGGCTGCTCATGAAGCTTTACCTTTCAAGAAATAAAAAATAATTTCTTTTTAAGTGTCTGCATGGCCTCTTAATTATATTGGAAGGGCGAAGATAATCTTTGATAATTCTATGGAT
>VXBQ01000415.1:921352-991292 GCA_013400175.1 Phainopepla nitens | reverse complement strand
AATATAATATAATATAATATAATAAATATAATATAATATAATATAATATAATATAATATAATATAATATAATATAATATAATATAATATAATATAATATAATATAATATAATATAATATAATATTGTGTTATATTATATTAGTTATATTATATATTTCTGCCTTATGTAGAACTGCTTAGAGTCACCGATTTAGAGTGATCAAATACATACAATAAAAAATACAACAACAGAAAGGTTCCTAAACAAGCTACAAAGTGATCAGTAGCTGGCAACTGTGATTTAACATAATTTATTTTTATTTTACTTTGTAGCCCTTACAGGTCTACTTGATCTATTAATAGATATTTCTAATGCTTTCTACACAGCTCATTTTTACATTTTGGAAGGACAAAGAGATGCCCTACTTTGTGGTAATAGCTCTGATGCAGGGTAAGACCCTTTCAAAACTTCTCTGTTATGCTCTGTAGAAAAAGTAAGAAGAGATCTGGTTGCAACTCCATATTTAGCGGGGTTACAGAACTTATGGAGTTTTGCAGCTAAGTGAGAATTTCTTGAGTCAAAATGTTTTGCACTATGGCTAAACAAAATGCTGATTAACAGCCTTTTTCCTGCTTGATAGGAAAACGAAGTTGGTTTTATTGACAAGATCTGAATTTTTTTTAAGTCTCTTTTGGTGATTTACTGATTGAAGAAAGTAAGAGGAAAAAAAGTTAAGAGGGAGAAAGAGAACATGGAAGATATTAAGAAAACACAGCAGTGACTTCGTAGTTCAAGACTGAATCTGTTTTTTCAAGACTAACTCTTTCACTTCTGGCAAATTCTGCCATTTACATGTGCCAAATTATGAGCATAGAATTGTTAGCTGAACTTGGATGCCTGACTGGCAGCAGTGAAAAGGTTTACTAAAAATATATATGTATCAACATTGTGTGGGAAATCCCTAATTCTACAATTGGATTTAGCTAATAATATTTTTTAATCTGTTTGTAACCTTAACAACATTTTAGCAATTATTTCTGCCAGGAAATAATTAATTTAGAATAAAGATTCTATTTGCAAAGTGCAATTGAGCAGAATTTTAATATTTAGGTCATTTCAACCAGTAAGTGGATGAAAAGGATATCTTTCATGTACTATGTTACTAGTTCAATTCTTGGGAATTTTATTTCTGAACTAATTTAATTGTAATTTATGGATTTTCTGTTGAAAAATAATGCATATTCTTCCAAAAGATAATACATATTTTCTAGAAGGGAATAAAAGTTATGACTAAATTCCTCCTGTTTGATTTTCACATAGTCAATGCCCAGAAGGATATATATGTGTGAAAGCTGGTAGAAACCCCAACTATGGCTACACAAGTTTTGACACCTTCAGTTGGGCTTTTTTGTCATTGTTTCGGCTAATGACTCAGGACTTCTGGGAAAACCTCTATCAGCTGGTAAGAAATTATTATGACATAAATAAAAAACTGTTGGTGACATCCAAAATTACGTAAATAGTCTTATTTTTGCATGAGCTGAAAAAGATAAGTTGTGGAATAATATATAGATATGCTTTCTACTCCCTAGACTCTTCGTGCTGCTGGGAAGACATACATGATATTTTTTGTTTTGGTGATTTTTCTGGGCTCTTTCTATCTGATAAACCTGATCCTGGCTGTGGTCGCCATGGCCTACGAAGAACAGAATCAAGCAACAATGGAAGAAGCAGAGCAGAAAGAGGCAGAATTTCAGCAGATGCTGGAACAACTGAAGAAGCAACAAGAAGAAGCTCAGGTAATGATGGAAATTGTAGTTTCTGAACAACCTTGTTTTTAAGGCAAGGAAAAAAAATCTTTCATGATTAAGAACATAAACAAATTGTGCAATGAATTACAGAAAATAAAAGGTCTTGTTTACCATGCAAATTATAAAAGTGGAAATAGACAATGAAAACCAGGAACTAACCAAACAGTAAAAAAGTAAGCTAATGGTACAGAAAAGAATGTTACTTCATTCAGCAAAAGACTGTAAAAGTGGAAAAGTTTGTCATAGGAGTGTTCTAGAAACCTGACTTCAAGTATTCATAAATAATGGTGCTTTTATGTTACAGATCTTATAAATAGCATGAACAAAGTCTGGTGATATTACTTGTGGTTTATATCTGAGTTAGAATTGCCAAGCTTGATGTATTAATCAAATAGAGAGAAGGATGGTAATCAGTGTTCTTCTAGGTTTCTATCTAACAAGATAATTAAAAATATCCCTAATTGACACTGTAGTAAATCAGAATTTTATGTTTTCTTAGAACAGACAAGCAATATTAAAAACCAGATGAGCAATAGTCATAAAAAAAGATATTACTTCAGAATTCTTTTAAAGTAATCTTTGTTTCCTTTGAAAAGAGAATAAAATTATTTAAATTTTTATGAGAAAAAGACATTTTAATAGATACTTTTGTGAAAGGGTTTTTTTTTCTGAAAGTAAAATACATGCAGGAATTCAGATCTGTGAGTCAGCCATCTGTCTAATTTCTGGACTGATTTTCCACTGCTTTTCATATGACATTTAGTCATTTTCAACAGGACAGTGTTTATAAAATGCTAGCAAATCTGAAAATCCTATGAAGCTCTCTTTTTGGTAGTACTTTACAGGTACTTTCACTAAGTTAGAAAGACTCCATAAAGTTCTAAGAAAAAGACAACTATGTCTTTTGCTTGAAAAGAAACCTTTATGACTTGTGAAATCTAATTATTTTGGTCATTAAACTTTATCCCTTCGAAATTACTAAAGAAAGAGTAGAATCCTGCAAAATTCATATTTAGAAAGGTTGAATGTCAGCAAAGTGTGTATTGCTGGGTTTTTCTTAAATCTGGTATTTTAATGCCTTAAAGGCACTAAATTACATTACACTAAAAGATATCAGCAGGGTCAACAAGATGTTTGTTTATCTGATTGTAGGGGAAAAGGAAGCTGATCCAGACTTAGAAAGAAAAATAGAATGAGAAACAGACTATAAGTAAGATTAAATTAAGACCCTGAAAAGCCTTTTTTTTTTTAAATGAGCGACCACTACATTCCTTATAAGTCAAGCATTATTATAATCAGGATCTCTTTGGTTTGTGAAAACGTTAGCAGAAAGTAGGCAGTACAAGGTGGGTCACTGAAGTGTTGAATTAGTTGCTTAGGCAGAAATTAGTTTGGGACCCATCTCTTCAGCCCCTTGACACTGAACCTATTCATCCACAAACTTAAGTCATCACAGTGGTCTTTGGATTGCTCCACTTGTTTGACCTTTACTGTTAGTATTATGAAGTAGATGAGTGATGACTCAGCATCTGCTGCCTTTTTTTCTGTTAGAGTCTTTGAAGGATGATATTCTGAACCAGTATGAAAAAATTTTGAGTATTGCTTTTTTATTTTATAAACACTTCAGAATCCTATTAATACTCTATTTGGCAGAAAAACTCTGTATCAAGTCAACTTCTATAGCACGGGTTGTATATTGTGGCAAAGAAAGACATTGATTCATACTATGAGCATTCAAACTATCCTTTCCTGTTATAAAGAGATATGTCATCATTCCTGAAATACTTGGCATTGAATGTAATATGTTTTGCTGGATAATTGCTAGTCATCTTTGTTATATAACCCTAGTCTTTTGCCATTTATCAAACCATCCTTTTTTGTAAGCTAAGGGCAGCCTATCATCTCCCCAAAGATATTTCCACTACAGAATTTCATCGCAATCTCCTGCAGCTCTTTTGAGGAACAGCACTGGACATACTCTCAATTCTTCTTTTTTTGATGACTAAGAGAACCTTTCTCTAATGAATCAAAACAAGCAGACTGACCACTGTAGTTAAAGATACTGGTCCTGAGTTTGAGGATGACTCTACTCCAGTAAGTCATCTCACCCCCTTCCATTAGAGAAGAAATCTAAACTTCTTTTCTTCTCTTAGGCTGCAGCACCAATAGACAATAAATGTATGTTTGCGTGTCTGTAACAAAGACCTAGAGTGTAGATACGCTGGGATGTGTGGGAGGGGAAATGCGAAGAGGAAGGAAGGGCTTGAAGATGTGTCTAGAGGTAGTGCCTGCTACAAGCAAAGGCAGAAGGAAAGTAAAGGGAATGTTCTTGCTGTGAAGACAGGGAGGAAAGGCTGGATTAATCTGCTTTCAGGGTGCTGGCTGGATTTTGATACATTAACTCACATGATGAATGTTGGGCATTTGTTTTCTCAGAAGGGATCAGCTGAATTAAACCCTGACGTGGGCCTTTTCTCAAGAGAAAATGGAGTAACAGATCTGAAATGCATGAAAAAGCATTATGTTAACAATTTTCTGACTACTTTTATTTCAGACTAGTGTCTTGTGCAGCAGTTCTTTAACAAATAGTGCAGCTATTGTTCTGCTGAAGTTGGTGCTTTAGCTCATGCTGCTGAACAGTGAGGACCTGTACAACTCAATAGTTTATCTTCAGTACGATTTGTTTGGGTATATTTACACACTCAAGAGTGTATGAAGAGCATTATTATCACAGTGATAATAGAACCAAGTTGATAAAAGACTATAAAATTATTCTTTTTTTTGGCCTACTAAGAATACTTTGCTTTGTAACCTGACAGACAACAGCAGCAGTAGCAGCGGCATCAGTTGCTTCAAGAGATTTCAGCGGTGTAGGGGGATTAGGAGAACTCTTGGAAAGCTCTTCAGAAGCATCAAAGTTGAGCTCAAAGAGTGCTAAAGAAAGAAGAAACAGGAGGAAGAAAAGAAGACAGAAAGAAATGTCTGAAGCAGAAGACAAAGGAGATATTGATAAATTCCCCAAGTCTGAGTCAGAAGACAGTATCAGAAGGAAAAGTTTCCGCTTCTCCACAGAAGGCAGTCAACTCACATATGAAAAAAGGCTCACTTCTCCACACCAGGTACAGCACTCTATTTTACTAAGTCATGTGTGTCCACTTGACTTTTGTTTTCATTGATATTACAGCAGGTTTGCATATTGGAAGTTATGTAAATGGAAAGTGAAGGAAAAATCAGTGGTGGTACCACTCACAGTGTAAGTTGGAGATGGTTTGACCCATTCTATTACTAAAGGAATAAAAGTAATGTACCAAGAATACTTATAAACTTAATTAACACCTTTCTGAAAATGTATTTCTGAGGATGTGTCTAGGAAACTGGAGAAAGAAAGATTAGTATTCATATATATACATTAATGAACCATACATTCATGCATTAATGAATCCATCTCTGTTCTGGATCCATTTCAAAACTATACAAATATGTGGGGTTTTTAGCAGACTGCAACATCAAAATACTCTGCCCAGGATATCCCACATTACCATTAATTTCTATTATTTTCCTTAATTAGCTTCTTTAATGTGAAGATAATGAGAAAAATAGCACTAGTACTGCACAATAAGGACAAACTACACAGGGATGTTTGGGGCCTGTATCTGTAACAATTTAGTCATACTGTTCTTTTTCACTAGAAATTCATTATACATGATGGAGAATCAAAGGAAAAAAAGTAGTTTATGGAGGATCTCTGGAAATCATTCAATCCAAAGTTCTAAGCTCTACTCCCATAAATCAAAGGGTGTCTTCCGTCACTTAAGGGTATGCCCTCTGTACTTGGCATCTAGTCTTTTGCAGCCTAAATGATTCTGTGCTACCTTTGCTTATTTCAAGGCTACACACATTTTTTGGACTTTTAGAAAAAGTCACTCAGAAATGTATCTCTTCAAAATGATAGTATGTGGTCTGAGCCAATAGATGACTGTTACTTATGAATACCACCCAGGTTAGAAGTAACTTCTAAATTAAAGACGCTCTCAACAATTTTTTTTTGCAGTTGTAACAAAGCTTTGGGGAATAAGTTGACAGTGTACAACTAAACCTTAGTTGCCACAAGAGAAAAAGAATTGCAAACAGTAGAATTGGTGAAGGGAGAGCTCATTTTTTTTGTTAGCCGTGGAGAATCTCCCAGGTGAGACAGGGTCCAGAGCATGAAACAGTGAGGCAGAGTGGTAAGGGGAGATAATCTGCTCAGTTGGGCCGTGTAAGAGATTTTGTCCTTTGATACCATATGCCATGTGCAGATGAATGATGCAGTTTGCCAGAAAGGTCAAACCTTCCTTTCAGTCCTTACTTTCCTGTAGCACATAGACGCATATATTTCTGCCTCTACATATGTTAAAATTGCAGCCATTTTGGCTTATATCTGTTGCCTCAATGCAGCAGGGACTTGCGGAACAGACATTACTTCTCCCAAATCCCTGAGGGGGCTGATCCAATTAGCTGTGCTCAAAATGTGGTAACACGTAGTGGAAAGATTGGCCTGCAAATAAAACATAGCAGCCATGGGAACATTCTCTAAAAGAACGAAGGTAACACTGGTCGTCAGATGAAACCCTGGTGAGCATGTCATTTTTTGAAGGACTGTAGGTTGGCCAGATATATTTACAAGGAAATGTAAAAAGGGTATAGTAATCAGTTTACGGCTTTGTCAGAATTCAGTGTCATATTCCATAGAAGCTAGAGGGTTTTTTTGATAAAATTATCTTTCAGTATAAGCAAAACAGCACTTTTTCTCCAGCCAAGTTTACATAAATGGCTTAGCAAAATCATTTGGCTGGTATTTTTCAAGTAACTCAGCCTGAGGCTGACAGCCAGCCTAGAAAATTTCAGCCCAAACTATTAAATTTGGTATAGCTGTAAGAGCACAAAAAAAAAAACAAACCTTGCAATGGTAAAACCAGGCTTTATAACAGGCAGTTCTACCAGTTCAGGATACACATAATGTGTGTGAATTTATACATCTGACTATGCATATACAGAGATACATATAGGTTTATATATATATGTATGTATATATATACAGTGTTTGTTTTTCGAAGTATTAAAATGGCTTTATGTAATATAGCACAGTTTTCACTTTCACTCTAATTATCCTGGAATCACACCCATTGCTATTACATATGAGGAGTTTCCACCTGCAGAAATAGTGAAAAAGTGACCATAGTCTCAAACCAGGTTCTTGATGAACCAAGATGTGAAGATTTGTACAAATGCAGAGCTGAAGACGGCTGAATGCCAGGTTACTTTTCTCCACAATTAGTACTCATTTTATTTATTCATGAATGCTGTTAATAAAATATGTAGCAAGGGAGAAGAACACTTCATTAACCGGCTTCTACTGTAATTAAAAGATGAATTACCAACAACCACTGATTTATTTTTCTCACTTGTAAGAGCATATCTTTAGGTAACGGTGTCCCTGGTGAACATTTGCTTTGAGCTGTGTGATAACAAAGTGATACCTTCTGGCAGGTGTGTGCAACCTGCTATGGCCCCAGGAGAGCTATGCCTAAGAGTGCTGCAGCTGTACCTCCAAAGCTTCCCCAGCCTGCCCTCTCTGTCTTCTAGTTATTGTTCTCACACTATCGAGCCTATTGGGAAGAGGTCAGTCAAGTTCCTTACATCGGTTTAGAAGGATTTCAATGGCAAACTTAAGATCACTTCTGCATGTGCCAAACAAAACAAAAAAGAGTGATCAGTGAGCATTATTAGTTGTTACCCTTAGGAATTCAGAGGATGAAGAAGAGAAGTAAAAGACATTTAGCTCTGTAATTGAAGGTATAAAAGACAAATACCTTCAATATCTTGATAGTGATATTGAAAACTATCTCCAGCATGGTCCGTGCCAGTTCAATGTACCTTTTTCACTCAGAACTGTTCAACCTGGCTTATGTCTTCTGCACAACTTTTGTCATTCCTGCTTGACTACCTTAAAAGAACCTTTTCCCTCTGCTTCAGGTCCCTGGTGAACACATTCCCCTAGTGGACAAACTTATAGCATGGAAGAAAAAATGTGACTATCCTCCCTCCAGCACTGTAACTATTTTTTTCAAAAGCCAAGAACTTACAAATTTAGTTCTAATTCTGTTTTGTTTGGTTTCTTTTAAATCTTTTACAGTCTTTGTTAAGCATTCGTGGTTCTCTCTTCTCACCAAGGCGCAACAGCAAAACCAGCATTTTCAGTTTCAGAGGTCATGCAAAGGATATAGGATCAGAAAATGACTTTGCTGATGATGAACACAGCACTCTTGAAGACAATGAGAGCAGGAGGGATTCTCTCTTTGTTCCAAATCGACATGGAGAAAGGCGCAACAGTAACATTAGTCAGGCCAGTGTGTCATCTAGAATGATACCAGCCCTTCCAGTGAATGGGAAGATGCACAGCACTGTGGATTGCAACGGAGTGGTTTCCTTGGTTGGAGGACCTTCAACTCTAACTTCACCTACTGGTCAGCTTATACCAGAGGTAAGTAAGCCCATATTTATTACAGTTTTGTTCAGGCACAGAATTTTCTCTTATACCTCATCTCTGCATCTTCTGTAAGCTAAGATGTTCTTTCAAACATTCAAATAAGCAAGCCTTTTCCATACACAGTATTTTATTTATTATTATTATTATCATTATCAAGGAGGTACTGAGCAAAAATTTTGTTCAGCCGGTCATTTAAATGTGAGCCACCTTTGGTCCCACACTGTGTTGATATCAGTTCCTCCAGTTGATTATTTGTAGCACTGTACAAAATTCCCACTAAGTTCCTCAACACAGAAACAGTGAGTGAAAAGCATAGTACATTGCACAAAGCTGATTTGATTATCACTATAATATTTATACAGTAAATACTTTTAATTGGTTGCTGAAAAGGATGGTCTAATTCCTCAGTATTTCATTTACAGGGCACCACTACAGAAACAGAAATAAGGAAAAGAAGACTGAGTTCATACCAAATTTCCATGGAAATGCTGGAAGAGTCTGCTGCAAGACAAAGAGCAATGAGCATAGCCAGCATACTTACAAATACAATGGAAGGTATTTGGTGCATTTTATCTGACAAGCAGTTCAGTGAAGTTCTGCTAACTACATGTACAGAGAAATTATTTACATAATTTCCTTTGTAAATGTAAAACTGGACATGTGGAGTCTCTGTACATCAGATATAAAAGACTTTTGAGCACTTATAAGTTCGTTTACACAATCTGAATGCTTAACTGTATTTCGTAACACCTTTCAAAATATTACTCTACTGAGTGGACTAACAGAGATAAAATAATGGTAGCTAGGGGGTTGCCAGAGCCTCAAGCAGAAAATATAGGGATTTTCTTTTTCATTAGACATCAGCAGGAAAAATCAATTAAGATAACTCAGGAATTTCCACGATAAAGGCAGTGATGTGCTGGAACAGTCATTTCCCTTAGGCTTTAAATCCAAGGATAGACAATAGGAAATTGGAATGAGAAATATAAAGAAAAAAAACCCAAATGTAATCAACCCATGCCAATGCCCACAAAGCGTCTTAAGCATTTCTTAAATTTTCATAGTTACCAAAGATTTAAAAAAATGTATTTTCTGTGTGAAAAAGTGTACTTTTTGGGATTTTTTTTCTTATTTAATGGAAACTGAATATGCTCACTCTCCATACATATGCCATTAAAGTATTTTTTTATAAGATTGAAGGATCCATCAGCTGGATAGTGGCAAAGTGTGGCAAGTGTTAAAGTCAGACCAACCTTGCAAATTAAACATATATTCTAAAAAGACAAAAAATTACCAAGAAATTTTACAGTATTAAATAGCCAGTATTGAAATATAATTCTAAAATGAGTTCTGAAGCCCTTTGCTCGCAGATAAACAAATAGATCACAAACTAATTGTAGTCAGAAACATAAGGTTTATGTCACCTATTTTTTTCTAAATAAAATTGCTCTCACAAACATCTGTCTTTATGAGTATGTCTTCCTACTTTAGTGCAAGAGTGAGCTGTTGGTACCTCTTAAATCTTGGTTCTCCTCTCTGTAAACAGGATATCTCCTTAGGGAGTGCTGCATTCTTCCTCCAGATAATAATTTGTCCTTCCAGTCTCCTGACCAGAAAAAAACATGTCAATGTAATCAAAATTTTCCTGATAGTTCACCTCCTTACCCATATCTGGTTTCTGCCATTTCAAAAATTGCTATGTGCAGCAACAGAGTCTGTGTCAACTCAGCCTCCAGTGGTCACTTTTGTCCAATGCCGGTCTATTCTGCCTTTCAGCATTCTGAGTTGCTTGTTCAGAAAGGTGGTTATACCACCTAATCCATATATTCCTTCAGGAGTACTGTCTTTTTTATGGTTTATAAAGACTATAGAAAGCTTTAGCTACTTAAGATACCCTTTTCTGCCTGGAGAACTTGTTTGTTTCAGAAGTTCAAAAGCTTTAAACTTCCAGTAATTCCATCCATATAGGACAATATTGGAGGCAGAAATCAATCCACCATCCTCAAAGTGTATATTTTTGTAGTAAATCTTTACTAGCAAATCTCTGAAACAGCTATTGTAGCAGAATCATCCTTGATGTGTGTCATGGTGATGGAGATCTCTCTGTGCTCTAAGGGATGCCTGAAAAATGGGAAATTTCAGGCTTGGGTTTACTCCACTATGCAGAAATTTAATCAAAACTGTTGTGGACATTTTTTACATATTTTGTAGTCTAACTATTTTTCATTTGAGCAATCAACAATCTTCCTTCTACACTGTCCTCAAACATCACATTGCATTAGATATTCATTCTTGTTATTATTAACTTAGAAGAAGTTGGTATTCTTCTCTAACTTTGACAATATTGGCAATGAAATTGAAGAAAAAATAGTTTCCAAAGATTCTAGTTGAGAGCAGATGCTAAACAGTTGTTTTGCTAACACAGATACATGTTGCTCCGTTTCTCAGTCAATAGACACTGTAACTGTACAAGACATTTTCAAAGCAAATTAAATTATGATTTAAAAATAAGAAAACAAGCACACAATATATTAAAAATATCAATTAAAAAAAAATTACAGGTATGCACTCCAAATCATTTATCTGATATTGTAGTAGCAAATATAACCCTTTTAGTATCTCAAATCAAAATATGTTAAATACCACAAAAAATGTGAATCCTTTATGAAGCTTATATTAATTATATGTGGTAGGTCAGTGACAAGTGAGTTATGTTGACTTTTAATATCTGAATTTAGGATATCTGCTATAAGCAAGTCAAGTAACCTAAAATAAATGTCTAGATTCTCCCTACTGTCTTGAGAAAGACCAACATATTTCTCCCTTTAGACAGTTGTCTCAGATGATTTACTCTTTAGTGAATGGACTTCACTATCCACTGCGGGTAGAGGATCTTAAATAAATTAGATGCACTACTTTAAGGTGGATAAACATGGGTAAGAGAAATCTCATGTTAGTGAGAGCAGTTTATTTGATTGATAAAATCTTCTTCCATATTTTAAACAAGAACTTCCAGATGATAAACTTGTAATATTAATTTTTCTGTATTTTTCAGAGCTTGAAGAATCCAGACAGAAATGCCCACCATGCTGGTACAGATTTGCAAATACTTTTTTGATCTGGGATTGCTGGAGTCCATGGTTAAAAGTAAAGCATGTCGTCAATTTAGTTGTGATGGATCCATTTGTTGATCTTGCTATAACTATTTGCATTGTTTTAAACACCTTGTTTATGGCCATGGAACATTACCCAATGACAGAACAGTTTAGCAGTGTTCTTTCTGTGGGGAACCTGGTAAGTAGTTTGTCATGCACTACTTCATGTAAAAATACCCTGTTCTAAAAGATGAAACTTATAAATGTATTGTATTTGTTTAACTCTATTCCAGAACATCTTTTTATAATCAGTTTAGAAATGGTATATATGATTTTCACAGGTAAAGTGATTTTTTTTTTTACTGGAGCCTTTATCTTTCATGAACATATTTTTTTAACTACTATAATGAAATAACTGAATATGTGTGGAAGTGCAGTCTTCACTGGAATGCCAGATTTCTTGACATCTACCTTGGGTTTTTTCTTTCAAATGTTAAGGTAGATTATGGTATTTTTACCATGACACTGATATAACATCACAGAAAATATTTTTCTTCTGTACAAAATTGATGAAATATTCAAAGTCAGAATTTCTGTTGGAATTTTTTTCAATTACACTGCAGTGAAAACACTTTTACAAAAAAAGGCATATTCCCAAACTTTTTGTTGTGCTCCACAAACCAATGCACCATGCAGTGCAAGAAAGTGTTGAGTTACATTCTGGACTTAAAAACACTAAGATGCATTGATAATTTCACATTTGGCACTTGAAGATATTTCAAATAACATAATCACCCTGAAGTTCATTTTCCTGAAAGGAAATAGCTGTGACACAGCATGGCAACTATGTGTGAAACCTCTATATTCTTACAAAAAGCGTGGTAAAAGAAACTCCAACTCCCCCTGTCTACAAGACAGATTTTAAAGAGTCCATGCTTAGACAGTCTGACATTAGAGACTATAATCTTTTTAGATTGTAAGCTAGGAGAATACTTGCTGTCAAATCTTCTTACTGGAACCATCTTCATCAAACTGGACTTAAAACACCAGGTCACATCACATAATCTGCTGGATGCAGTTCAGGGAGCTGAACTGCTGACGGGTCAACAGCTTTTTATATGTTTATCAAACCTCTGTCCTACTATATATATATCTTGATTTAGTTACTTGTTTTCAGTGTTTAGAAATATTTAGATGCCATTTGGAGATAGCAATCAGTTGGTTTGTGTAGTAACAGGTAAGAAAACTCATTGGATTTAAAAGAATATCTCAGGTATATAAATTTCTCCTAACAATTCATTACATTTTATTTTAGGTATTCACTGGGATATTTACAGCAGAAATGGTACTAAAGATTATTGCCATGGACCCTTATTATTATTTCCAAGAAGGCTGGAATATTTTTGATGGTATTATCGTTAGCCTTAGTTTAATGGAGCTTGGTCTTGCAAATGTAGAAGGATTATCTGTTCTT
Source organism: Phainopepla nitens (assembly GCA_013400175.1). Classification (NCBI taxonomy): domain Eukaryota; kingdom Metazoa; phylum Chordata; class Aves; order Passeriformes; family Bombycillidae; genus Phainopepla; species Phainopepla nitens. Next base: position 978,403 of record VXBQ01000415.1, on the reverse strand, counting down.
CGGTCATTCAGATTGGTAAATACCTTGATAATTAAATATTTGCATGCAATTATTTCATGGAAGAAATGAAAGTGCTGGTGCCTGTAAAAATTACCATATTTTGTAAATATATATTACGTATTTCAATGACTCACATTATTTTTCATATGTGCCTAATTGGCAAGCAGTGTTTGGTAAGTACAAATTTAAGGTGTTTAATACCTTTTAGTATCAAATTATCCTATTGATCTTCTATCCAACTGATATCCTTTCCCAACATAACCTTAACTACCGCCTTTTAGGAATTTTGTGATTTCATTAGGAATAATAAAAGTTGAATGTCTATGAAGACATACATATTGTCACCAGCACAAAGAATCATAACATTTTTAGTCTTTATATTGTGAATACTACTTTGTGTTACTTGTAAAGAACTTAAGCAGATCCTCTCTTCACATTTATTTTAATGGGCACCAACAATAAACTTTTAGTCACTCCATTCCATATAATAAAGTTGTTACAAACTGACTTTGAGATAACATTTAAATCGAAATATTATTGCGCTTCTACTAGAAAAGTCTAGAAATGTATTTTTAATAGCAGTTAGTATTGTGCACAAACTAGTTTATAAATATGTTTACTAGAGGCCAAGATGAATGATTTAAAAGTCTTTATTGCCAATAGTTACCACATTACTTGACAACCTTATCTCCTAATACATAGAGCAGGAAGAAGTGACCTATTTAGCACTACTTGCAATGGTACCCAATTTCATGTACATAATAGTTTAGGTAGTGAACATTATTTTTAAATTAGTGTTTACAATTTGAATGGACATTGCAATGTCTGCATCAAATTTTTGCTTAAAAATTTGGTCTCTATCTAAGCACAGAAGGCTTAATGCAGTGCTGAGTGAAATGTGGAACTAAGCAAGCAAAGAGGATGTAGCGACAGTGATGAAAAGAGTAGAAACTTCTAAAATGTCTTTAAGACATTTTGCCTTTTGTCAATTGTTCAGGAATCATCTGTAAGTGGACGTTTAAAAATAGTAAAATTTAATGTTATACAAACCCAAACTATGACTTTTTTTTACTATGTGCATCACTGAAATTATAAACAATGCATTTTTGACAAATACTCCATGTTCCCTGCTTTACATTAAAATAATAATGTGGTACTACTGAAGAAAAAATTAATCTATAGAAATTGGTATGCTCCGATAAACAACTTTTCCTAGCTCCTATTTTGCAACTAACGCTAGTGGTTCATCTGTGTTTTTGTTTTCCAGTTGCGAGTTTTCAAATTGGCAAAATCTTGGCCGACTCTAAATATGCTGATTAAGATTATTGGCAACTCAGTGGGGGCCCTGGGGAATCTGACCCTGGTGCTGGCCATCATTGTGTTCATTTTCGCTGTGGTTGGGATGCAGCTCTTTGGGAAAAGCTACAAGGAATGTGTCTGCAAGATCTCCAGCGACTGTGAACTTCCTCGCTGGCACATGCATGACTTTTTCCACTCCTTTCTGATTGTATTCCGAGTGCTGTGTGGGGAGTGGATAGAAACTATGTGGGACTGCATGGAGGTTGCAGGCCAAACCATGTGCCTTATTGTTTTCATGCTGGTCATGGTGATTGGAAACCTAGTGGTACGTGATGAACATTTTTTCAACATTAACTCTGATGCAGATATGTGCAACACTTATAGCTAGGCAATGAAAATGTTTGTCATCCTTCTGTTTAGAATTAAAAAATTAATCTTAATATGCTAAATGTTGGGTAAAAAAAAAAATGAAGATTCCTTTTCCTCTTTTTCACACATTTCTATACACTGAAGTACTCTTACTACGGGTACAAGCATTTAGAAGGAAACTAAAATGTCAAATCCAGCATCCTATCATGGGAGTGCTGCAGCTAATTTAGAGGTGCTGTTTAATTTTTAGTACAGAACTTTTTGCATTGTTTACATGTAAAAAATAAAAATGAAACCCAAAATGATTTGCCATCCAGCTTAAAAATGTGCTAAAAATCTTATAACTCAAGATTGTACAAGAAACCTTTGTAGAAAATTTTAAATGCAAGCTGACAAGTTAAAATGCAGAATTTCAATTGGAAATTTCAATTTGAATTGATGAAAACTTCCTAGAAAAGAGTGTCATAAAAGGGATGCACCATTTACACTTTTACTTCCTTTTTAAGTTTGTTGTACTGTTAAAATTTGCAGTCAAAATTTCTTGTCAACATTCTCTTCCCTTAGTAGTATTTTCAACATGATATAAATTTTTATAAAACAGAATTAAAAATATTTGTATCTTAGTCTTTTACCTGACCTTGCAATTTTGACATTTTACCAGCAAAATTGTGCAGAGCCCCAAAAAGTGTTTATGATCTGCAACCTACTCTACTGATCCTGCTCTACTGATTTTTTTAGAATCACAGAATCATTTACACTGGAAAAGGCCTTTGAGATCATCAAGTACAACTGTTAACCTAGCACTGCCAAATTTAACACTTCTTGCGTGACTGTATTTACTATATAGCTGTATTCTCTCATCTTTTAGGTATTGAACCTATTTCTGGCCTTGCTGCTGAGCTCATTTAGTTCAGACAACCTTGCTGCTACAGATGATGATAATGAAATGAACAATCTCCAGATTGCTGTGGCAAGGATTCAGAAAGGCATAGATTATGTGAAAAAAAAGATACAGGAGTTCATCCGAAAAGCCTTTGTTAGAAAGCAGAAATCTTTAGAGGAAATCAAAGCACTTGAAGAGCTAAACAACAAGAAAGACAGCTGCATTTCCAATCATACTGCCATTGAAATAAGCAAAGATCTGAATTATCTTAAAGACGGGAATGGAACCACCAGTGGTGTAGGCACAGGCAGCAGTGTGGAAAAATATGTAATTGATGAAAATGATTATATGTCATTCATAAACAACCCAGGCCTCACTGTGACAGTGCCCATTGCACTTGGAGAATCAGATTTTGAAAATTTAAATACAGAAGAATTTAGCAGCGAATCTGATATGGAAGAAAGCAAACAGGTAGGATTTTTCATATCTTAGCTATTAAATTTTAGTCACACATTTATGTGTTTTAATTGTATATTTAGAATTTTTTTTAAACTATAGTATCCCATATAAATATATTTTCTGTTTTAGAAATTTATGTATTACCATTCAAGAAAAAAGTATATGATGGTATAGTAGAGGATCCTTAGAGTATACATTTTTAGTATTTTGTTTATTAAAATTTGGAAGATATTTGATATTAAATATGATTATGTCTTTCACAGTTTTATGACATTTTAGGACTAGTAAACACTACTTTCTGTAGTACCTACAAGTGACAAGAATTTATAGAATAAGGGTAGAAGGCTAAGGAACAATTAAGGAGCTTTGCATACAAAAGCAAACATAAGTGGAGAAAAAATATTTCTTTCAATATTTAGGGTAGTTCTGAAAATTACCCCTGAGGCATTGCAAATCAGTAATGTATCCTAGATTATCTAAAAAGTCTTGTGATACTATTTGTACAGACTTTGGGTTCAGAGACTATGGCTGGCTGAAATAAAGTGATCTAGGTACGCACGGATGTCATGGTAAAGCAGCAGCTCGAGTTATCCTGGAGAGCAGAATGTCCTCGTAATATAGATCTGTGTGGAAACAGCTTACTTGAAGGCTTTATGCTGCTATTATTGTGCAAAGTGACAGAAGTTGGTCTAAAAACCAATGCTATGTGTTTCAAAATCCAGGTAGCTCATATGCCAGAAGTGATCATGAACAGGTGCTAATGGTATTCAAGGAAAACTTTGTATATTGGGGTAGTGGTGAACGACAAGCATAAATGCATTTGCAGATGCTAATTGTATTGAATGCCATTAGAAATTTCGGAACTTTGAGGTTTAAGGAATCAGGACCCATGGATAAATTTGTTTTCAATTTGATTATAATCTGTGATGTTATGTAATAACTCATTAATCCAAAAGGGTTTATTTACCATGAAGAAAGCTTTCCTATAAAGAAGCCCTGCATTCATGACTATCATAGCTGTATATCTGACATATTTGCAATAATGATATATTCTTTAGCAATATCAAACTACACGACATTACATTAATGCATAGCCATAATCCAGTTAATCGTGGTATGGGGTTTTTGCTAAAGAACATCAAGAGTGTGTGTTTATTTGCAGCTGCAAAAAATGCTGCTCTGAGTAACAATTGTAAGATGGAGAGCAAGATAGTGTATCATCTGAGTTGCTCAGTTATGAGACAGTTTCAATGCGGATATATAAGATAGTATAGCAGTAGTGCTTATCCATGGTAAATTTAGAATATAACAGGTACAGGAAGTGTAAAGCAGGGTAAATGAAGAGATCAACTACTATTAAAAAAAAAAAAAACCAACAAAAAATTCGGAGTGATTCTGGGTCTGAGAGTTAAGTATTTTTCATATAAGCCGATCTAAAAAAAAAATTGAACCTTTAGCAAAGTATTCTATGTCTTTTCACATATTCTGATATTTTTAAAAATGGCATTATACTATGTATTTTCTGCTATCCTTGTGGCTAACTTTGATAAATGCAATTATGAGCCTTCCTATTAACTCCGTCAAGTTACAGGCCTAAAAATTTCCTGAATATGTTGGAAAGGTTTGTAATATGCATTAGGAAGTTGGGGGTGCTGTGCAGATACTGAATTTGTGGTTACATGACATGTAACCTCATGTTATTTAGTGCCTCTGCACTAAAGGAACTCGGGAAGGTCCCATCCACACCTGGCTAGTGATCCCCTGTCTATTTTTACCATTTCCTCTGACAGAAGGCAGGTCACTGGTGCCGTAGTTATTATTGGTTTATTTCTCCTGTAATGTAGATTGAATGGCTCAGTTTACAATGTACTGCCATATATTCTATCAGAATAGCTGAGGAAAAAACTAAATGCAATGCAAAGGCAGAAACTCCCCTGCTTTCCAGGTGAATATGTGATGTAGGTACAATCCAAGAAAATAGAGTAAAAGCCATTCTTGATGTGCTGACAAGTTCTGAATTGCAATTTCAAGGTGACTTTCACAAGTCAATTGCTCTGTTCAGCTGCAACTTTGCCTGGTTCAGGCATCATGCCTTTATCTACTACGGCCATCATGAAGTTTCTGGGTGGTAATAAATCAAAAGGGATTTTGCCCTTTTTTTAAAGGACTGGTATCTATATATCTTTAGGAAGAGAAACCAATTAATAAGAAATTTGATAGCGAAAATTTCAGATGGCTGTGGGAAATCCAGCAGTAAATGATGGATGGTATTTATATTAAGCAATTGTGGAGGAATTTCCTGTGGGGTTAAGACAGGTTTAGGACTTCCATGCTGCTTCATTACTTTTGTAGATTGTAGTAGTCAATACCATTAGGAAACTGGAGCAGTAAAACTTCCATCAAGTTCTGCTCACACACAACTGTTTATTGTTTAACTGTCTGACGTGTATTCATACAGTGCAAGCGTGCATATTGTGAACAGTATCTAACCAGACAGTATCCTGAAAATTGTGACTTCTATATTAATTTCACTTTCTGCTCTGGATTTCTTATTCCATTCCTTCTGGATGATTTCTATAGAAAGAATAAAGTGGGGTTATTTTATTGTGTTTATAAAAATCCACTGGCTTTTGGAATATATGAACAGAAGTTCTGGCGTGTGACAGGAATTTATGAAGTTTACCAATCTTCTCCTACCAAGTCATCAGGAGTGTTGAATCTTTTGCTGCCTTCTGATTGTCTTTTAAGGAAGATAAAGAGTACATTGGTGCAGTATTTAAGTTACCTCTCTAGAACAGTACACCATCACTTGCTTTGTTTTGCCTCTCAAGGGGTCCCACTGAGAAAACATTCCTGCTAGAAGGCCTGGTCTGCAAAAGGAGGGGTAAGAGATGGGGCAGAGCTTTCCCTGCCTTAACTGTGGCAGTACTTAGCATTTAAAATACCCTAAGGAGGTATCCCCTATAATAACATTTTATTTAACCACAGAGCTGTGGGAAGCTAGATCTGCACAGGAACTGTAAAAGGAATCCTTTTTTTTTTCCTGGCGTCTTACCGTCACTGATGTTAAGAGCAGAATGATTATTTGAAGTCTGTCATGCTAGAAGTGGGGCATAGCCTGTGTTTCCCTGAGGAATATACCAGGAGCCGGTAATTATTATAGACATTGTAATTGTGGGTGAGTGAGGAAAAGATTGTAATATTTTGTAATTTTTTAATCAGATATACTACAGTAGGAAATAACTGTAGCCATTGAGCTTCTTTTGGAAGGCTAGGTCTTTCTTTTTTTTTTTTTTTTTTTCTTTTTTTTCTTTTTTTTTTTTTTTTTCCCCTTTTCATGCTTTCATGGAAACACTTTCGAATTAATTTGTTAGCTAATAGCTTCCAAAATCTGTCAGAACCTATTCTGGAACCTGGTAGCAAATTCCAGACCTAAACAAGATCTTTCTAATACGTAACACTAGAAATTCAAGGAAATGTCTTTTTGGATGAAGCAGAACGATAACACTTATTAGATCATAAAGTTAATCACTGCTTTAGAGTAATAATGGGCTGAAAGTACCTGCAAGAAGTGAACATTTCTTTGATACCTTGAAGGAGGATTTTTTTAATAATCAGAAAATAGAGGTGCAATACCCAATGAGATAATCATCAGAAAAGAAACAGATTTCTGCTCTGAAAAATGATAGTCAAGATCATTAGCTTTGCAGATAAAAAAATTAGAAATCGCCAAAGGGGATAATTTGGTGGGTTTTAACATTAGCATGTGGATGCTGTTTCTATTGTGAGATGACTAACTATGTTAATCTGACCAAACATAAGACTCCTAACTATTGTATGTTGTATACCACTTAAAACTGTCCATTGTAGCTGATTGACAACTTTATAAATATAGTTTTGCATTTCAACATGGGAAAATAATTTCAAATATATTTCTCAGTTACGGAAAACTTATTTTACAACTAGAGAAATACATATACCTACAGGACTCAATCATTCACAATTCCAAAATCCTTTGTATCTACAGTGTATGTACAGTAAATACAAATTCGGATTGGAGACATAAGGCTACTCAATTGACTTTTGATGATCTCAACAGATGATTTTGATAAAATTTAAAATATCCTTTATCATTGAATCTACTGAATTTTAAAAACAATTAATAAATTCTGTTTTCTGATTGGCTTCATCAGGGCCTTTGTGTCTAGATGAAGTGAATAAGACATGAACATAGTTATTGCATTCCCAAAAGATGAGCATTTTCATTGGGCTCCAATAAATTGCTTAGCTAAAATAGACTCAGCAGGATTTCATCAATTCGTTGGATAATTTTTTTATCATGTTTAAAATGTCCAACAATCTAAATTTTTTTTTCTAAAACTGACCAGTTCTGGGACAGTATCTTCAAAAATGACAAATTATTTAAGTTAATGATTTAACCATATCTCTGGAGACACTGATGCTCCACTGTCCAGACACTGATACAATCCTCTTTTGAAACAATGAGATAAAGATTATAGTTTCAGAAGTATTTAGTATACTAATCTAAACTAGAAACTTACATGTGATAATTTATCACATTTAAGTTGAAGAGAAAGTTGTTTATTTTCATCAAGATGTAGGAGTTCTACCATTATTAGAGGATGAAGGAGGAATGGGAAGGCATACATCTTCAAAGTATTTTGCTTCCTTTACTTTATTTTTCAAATAAAAGAGATAATCACATAGTCAGTTAAACAAAGACAAGGACATGAAACAAACAAGCAAAACCCTTCAAATTTTATTAATAAGCATTAAGGACTCTATAAATACAGGAATAGTTTCCAGATCTGCTAACCATGTCTTTGTTAATTTTATCCATTCAATTTTTATTTATGAATCATAATTTTTGTCTGCAGATTACTAGTTCTAGCTCCTATATTTCTAATTTCTCTAAAATAAACTAACAAGTTCTGCAGAAAAGTTTGTTGAACATTTCAGGTTGTATGTATTTCCCTTTTTCCAGTTAATAATAACATATTTAATAACTATGTTTTAATTGTGTTAAAGCCATGTTTGAATTAGAGATTCCAAAAAGAGAAAAACTAGTGATCCTGTGTCTTGAACTTCACTACCTACCATTCTTACTTCTCACAGGGGTAAAACCAAGCTGGAGCAATCAAGAATGCAGCTCTGGTGCTTTTTAACCAGGTAGAGCAACGTGTCACCACTTTCACACAGGTTACCTAAGCAAGTTATACATATATATGTATATATATATATAATCACTTTTTAATGGATTTTGACTGGCCTGCATGCTATTCAGCTATGTACCTTCCCTATCCATTGCAAGAGTAGAAACATGCACAGCTGCTCTCTGCTGAGTCATGGGACTCACATCACAGCATGGTCAGGTGGGATTGGCAAACCCAATGTACATTTTTTAACTCCGCTGATGGTTTTTCTGGATATTTAAATACAGTATTTAGCAATAACTGCATGCTCTTCAGGTTTTGAAGTACAGATCATAAAAGTACTGGAATGTTTTATGCTAAAGAAGCCAAAGAAAAAGGGAGCATGCATAGTTTTTAAAAAATAAAAACAACCCTTTTTGATTCAGCCCTTATAAATGTAAATATTTAATGAAATGTGTTAAGTGATTTTGAAATAATTACTGCCATGAGTTCAAATCCTTAACAAATGACATTTGAATTATTGAAGTAGCTAATGGTATAGAAATTACAGTTATACTTTTAAATCTACAATCCACTGTAATGCAGATCTTCAAGATGCTACAAACTCCACTCTATATTAATTTTGACAGTGCATATCTTGAGTTTTATAAACTGGAAGCAAATCAAACAGTTTCATCATTGCTAAAATTAGACCTAGAAAGTAATTCTCCTTAAAGAACTCTCAAAAGCTAAACAATTTACAACTCCTCTTTTCTTAAACACCTTTATAAATAGTGGTGTTTGGAATGTGTTTCACAATAGCGTTCCGTAAATGAGTTGGGGGACTTATTTGTGTAAATTAGAAACACTACAGAGTAGTCAGCATCATTTTTATAAAATTGCACATATATCTATTTATCCTAGGGATTTTTTTCTTTACAAGCAAACATGCCCTCTATTGATGAGTAATTGGCAGAGCCTTCAGGAATAGTGACAGCAATTATTGCACAGGAGCCAAAGTTACATGAAACTAAGGAGGTTAAATTATTCTACTAAAACTTGGCATCAAAATTTGGAGGAGATTGAGATTTCAATCCGGATGCAGGATTGAAAGCTGTTTCCTTGAGGCGGAGTTTCACTGGCTTCAAAAGGATCACCAAGTGGTTCATTTTATACCCTTAATTATAGGGTGGCATGATCTACCTATCTTATATTGTGGTCTAAATTGCCCAAAGATGCCAAAAAGAATTAATATTGGTGGATATTCTGAAAATTCTCAGATTTTAATGAATAAATTTTAAACCAAGATATGCCTCAAACACCACATAAAACTCTAAAGAAAGAGATTTTAAAATTACATTCATAACATTATATAAAAGTCAAATATCATAAGATCTAAGATTTAAAGTCAGTTTAAAATAACTTTGGAGTCATCAATCTCCATTATTTTATATTTTTTCACTCAATTACAGTGCAGCTTTCAAGACTGAAAGGATAAAAAAACATGGCTGAATTACTAAAGGCAATTTGTAATGGCTGAATCCTTTTATTTTATTGTCACTTGAATCATGAAGCCGTTTGTAAAGCTTAAAACTTCAGTAGCCTGCTCTTGCTCTTATTGAAATCTAGAATAGAATCAAATGAGAGCAAGACTGGGTCTTAAGTGAATGCATTTTCTTGTTAATGGGCACATTAACACGCCAATGTCGTCAAAGCTTGTATTAATGATGGAAGCTGTTAATAAGAGATGCACTGCTCTGAAAGAACATTATGGAGGCTGATTATACATACATTAGCCAAGTATATGGGTGGGTGATGAAACATTTTTTCGTTTATATCCTACACAATAATATTTATAATACTGTTTTCAGAAAAATATAATCCCACTGAGGTAGTCTTATTGTTTCTTTTTTGTGTGTGTGATTTTCACAGTATTGCTCAGGCTTCTGCTCTAGTCAAGCATGTTGTTTTGCTGATTCAGGCCTTGAGAATGCTGCATCATAAGCAATTGCTTTCAAATGTTTCCTCATAAAGGAAAATGTGATTTCATTGAAGATGCAAATAAATATTTACAGGGCATGGTGTGTTCTAGAGGCTGATAATCACATTTATGAGCTGATAAGAAGATTGTGCTAATCCATCATGTATCTCGAGCTTCCTATTAGTTTTATTAGCTTTATTGCTAGAAAGAATATCATTAACGTCACCTTATTTAAAATGTATTGGTTCTTTCCTAATTTAGGGTCTTGAAGCAAAGAAGAGGAGTTTTATTAAGTAATGGGGTTTTTCTCTTAATAATGCAGTTGTTTGAGATTGTATGAAAAATAATGAAGAGAATACTCTTTGTGAAAATTACTGAAAAGAATTCTAGGAGCTTTTTTATTGTACTGGTTATAAATTGCACTTCTGCCACTTGGCTTTTAGCAACTATGCTGACAGAGCTATCTGCAGCAGAGTTTACATGGGAAGATGCAGTTAAAAATTTGACTGCCTTTTAATTTGCACTCATAGATTTATAACGGATGTTACTTATCTTGCTACTGTGAAGTCAGTAATTTATTTAATGATGATGGATCAGGCCATGAATTAGTTTTACTTCTTCTAAGTTGAATGTGACAGACAATTATTTTTACAATATTTGGGTTTTATTTAATGAAGAAACTACCTATCATTTCAATAGAAGATTTCTTATTTCTTGATATTTCAATGATATATAATAAGAGAGTTAATTCACAAATATTATTTTTAAAAGAGAGACAGCCATATGTGTCGATAATAAGGTGGTGTGCTAATAATGTTTAACATAGTGTTCATTACTGGGTATTTTGGTTGTAAATGTAATAGAGAAAGTGAAATTTAAAATATTCTCACAATGAGATACATGGTATTTATCTCAGACTCGCAGATTTACATGACCAGTAATAAAATTATTGCATTTAGAGGCAACATTGCTGTAACTATTTTACATATATAAATTTTGGAAATCATAGAGGGAGTGCAGTATGAGAAGTGAAACATGATATTTTTGGTCATAATGCAGTAACAACCATGGGACCTGAGGTCTGAGAGACCCTATATTGTGAGACTACATATTGTGTGTAAGAAAGGCAGCTTCTTGAAAATTGTCCCTAAAATTATCCATCATTCAACATGATTTTTGTTTAAAACTTCATATCATGCAAAAGTTAAATATGAGGAAAAAATTCCTTGAAAAGCTGTATTAAGGTACATGTGCCCCTTCATTTCTGGAAGAAAAAGCCCTTAGCTGCCTATACATTTTCCTGAAGAGACTGGGATTCAACTGAAGAGTTAAATAATTAGTTTTAATTTTCAGCAGTGTCTCTGAAGAAGAAGAGAATACATGGAAGTGCTTCTTTCAAGAAACAAATTACTGTTTATTATTTGTTGCAAAATCTGAATAGTAGGGGATTTTTATATTCTAAAAATGTCACTGTCTTGAAAACTAAATGTGAAAAGTGGTTGATATTAAGCACTCTCTCAACAAAATTGTATAGAAAGGTCTTCATATTTTCTAAACATGGCCTTCTTCCAAAGGTCAAAGGACATGATTAGTTCTGCTTAGCTAAAAGCACATATCTACTCAGTGCTGGAATGCCCTTTGGTTACATCAGTAGTTTTGTTACATAAGTACAATTTAAAGTATTTAAGTGAGAGGTGCATTCTGCATCCCTTGTGATATTCCTATGTACAACTACGTGTGATAAATCAGAAGAATTTCACTGCCACGATTCCTTTAATGTTGCTTTCTGATTACAAGCCTTATTTCACAGTAAAAGAGAAAGTATTTTGGATTAAAAAATTAGAACAGTACAACAGTACTGTCAACTGTAAACAAGTTACAAACACTATGTCTGATTATTATTTTGTTGTTTGCATCTCTAGCAGGATAGTCCTTTCAAAGTACACTTTCTTAAAAGAGCAATATTATGGGCAGTCATGTGTGACTGATAAACTGTATGACTTGATTAGATTTTTAACGTACTTGGTAAAAATTTTCTTAATTTGAGTTATTTTCTGTCACTCTCCTGTTCTTGCAGTTTTCCAATCTAGAAGTGATTTTTCTGTAGTAAGGACTATAGTATTCCACTGTACAAAAAAACAGTAGAAGGATAGAAAAATTTGAGATGGAAAGTACATCAGGAGGTCTCTCAATAAGCACAGGTGACTGGAATGCAAAGAAGATGTTTCAGCTCTGGCAATATGTGCCTTCTGCAAAAGTTAAATTCTGCAGAAATTTGCCATTAAATGCTGTTAAATTTACAACATTTTAATCCAGATAATGTGTATTTTTTTGAAAGTATGATACATAATGGACAAGAAGATAGATGTGCAGATTTGTGTTAGGTTCATTTTGCTAGGGAAACTAAGACATATTTTCAACTTAATCCAGCATAATAGTTAAGAAAATGAAATAACTCGAGAGTGCGGTGCATGCAAGCTCTCCGGTATTAACACTACTCAGAATACTTCACCAGTCATATACATGGATCAGGTTAGTAGCCAAATTATATTTAATTTTTCCCTATGAGAAGATAAACTGGGAAATAGAACTATAAAATTTATATGTCATTACTGTGGTTTTATTTTTAATGATGCATATTTATAAATTTGCCATTCTTTAAAAGTTAGACTGGCATGATTTGATTCAGTACCATTTTTTACAGAATATGTATCTAATGAGAAAAAATTATTCTGTGGAATTTTACTTACAGAAACTAAATGCATCAAGCTCGTCAGAAGGCAGCACTGTTGATATTGCTCCTCCTGGAGAGGGCGAGCAAGCAGAAATCGAAAGTGAAGAAGCTCTTGAACCAGAAGCCTGTTTTACTGAAGGTGGTAGAATAACTGTTGACTTAAGAGATGTATTACTAAAATGACATTGTTACTAGGTATATTTAGGTTCTTGAGGGTTTCAAATATTGTGTACCTTCATGTCCTCAAAAATCAAAAGAAAATATTTTTAGCCCAGAATGGTGGAAATTAGATGAAAAAACAAGGTTTCCCTAGGCTTTGAGTAAATATCTGGCCACTGCATACAACTTGTAACTAAGAAACTTCCTTAACCTTTCTGTTGGTAAAATGCTTTTCAGCTATTTGAAAGGGCCCTTGAAATTTGGAAGAAATAAATTTTTGTGTGACTCCATCAACAAATAGAACAGTTACATGCCAGCAGTCAAAAATATCTATGGTTTTTTGAACTTCTTTCATAATTAAGTATACTGTTGTCTAGTTTCTCTCCAGATTAATTTTCTTAATTCAGATATTCATCATCCTGTGTGATGTGATAGCCTATTCAACATACCAGTGATTACTTTTAAAAGATCTTATAAAATAAAAGCTGCTAGAAATATATACCACAGTAAATACTGACTTTGAAGTAATCGGCTTTTGGATACTAACATCTCTTAATCTAATGCAGGTTGTGTGCAGAAATTTCCATGTTGTCAAGTAAGTATAGAAGATGGCAAAGGAAAAACTTGGTGGAATCTTAGAAAAACCTGCTACAGCATAGTTGAACACAACTGGTTTGAGACTTTCATTGTATTTATGATTCTTCTCAGCAGTGGAGCACTAGTAAGTAGCACAAAATTGCAGATACTGAAATATTTTGATATCTCTTAGAAGCAACAGCAAAAATCAAATTTGCTTCAGAAAGACTTGCTTTGCTTGGAGCTGTGTAAAACTCCTTGCATTTCATCATTCCAGGATGGAATGAAGTGGCCCAAACTTGAAAAAGTTTGGAACATTTCATATGCACTTTTTTAGTCATGCTTTTGTCTTGCTGCTTGGTGCCATTTCCTTTAAGACTGTGTAGCTACTCAAAGTTTAAATTGCCTGCCAATTTTCAGCAGGTTTATCAAGAGATTTGAGTATAAAGGACTACTGTCAACTGTGAATACAAGCTAAATATATGGGTTTAGATCTTTAATTCCTCCCGATCCACGTTTTGAATTTTGCTTGTGAAAGACCGTACTAAAAAATGGAATAATTACTTCATTCTATTCCCATTTTGAAGGCAGGAGATATGGAAGAGTGCACCAGCAAATTAAACATAACAACCACTATCCAAAAAGATTTGCGTTACCCACCTTTCCAGCTTTACTCAAGCTAAACTTTTGCTACAGTATCAATGTGCATAGTTGTACATTCTAGCAAATACATTGCTTTTTAATTTGATTTTTTAGACAAAAGTTTGATCTACCTGCTTTCTAGAAAGCAATATTAATATCTGGAACAGATATAATAGAAAAGAGGGATTTGTGTCTATGTGAAAGTTTCTTATTACTACAGAGGATTAAAAAATCATGCTGTGAGTTTCTTTCTTCATTCATTAGTAAAACAGAATTGTTTTTTAAAATTTTTTCTCAACTCAGGACAGGTCTTCCGTTGTTCCAATTAGTAGTAAGGTTAAAGATGGAAACCACACAAAATAAGAGAATGAAGAAAAACAACAGGAAATATTAGCTCTGCTCTAATTATTTTTTATTCTTTATTCCTTGATTTTATCATGCATAATCTGTGAAGCAGTGGTAACACTTGAATATATTTTTATAGGCTTTTGAAGATATATATATTGAACAACGCAAAACTATCAAGACCATGCTGGAATATGCTGACAAAGTTTTTACGTATATTTTCATTTTGGAAATGCTTTTAAAATGGGTAGCATATGGTTTTCAAATATATTTTACTAATGCCTGGTGCTGGCTGGACTTCCTGATTGTTGATGTAAGTACAAATTAATATTGTAAAATTCTCTATAGTAGTGTTTTTGTGTTGTAAAATTCATTAGTATTAGATTAATATTATAAATGTGCACAAAATAATTCCCATTTTATAGTTATACTGCATTAGTAATGGCCTGCAGTGATTTGGAGGTGTTATTTAAAGTCCATTCATAAGCCAAAAGGAAAAGAATGGCTGCCTATCAGTTTGTCCATTCTTCATGGTTAATATTTTTATGCAAAGGACATATCAAACTTGAGATTTTTTGAGAAAAAAACCTAGCTTTTAAGCATGCTGTCATTAATGGACTCTGACAATGCTCCTATTCCTTAGAAAATTGAATTGAAAATTGTTCAAGTTTCTTCTTCGAAACTGCAGCTTTACAAATAAACAATTCATTGCTCCACATTTCATCTAAGTTCTCAGAACTCTCTCACTGAAAACTATCCTGTAACCATTTCTAGTAAAAACAGAAAGACAGTGGCTATTTGATCTAAAAAATAATTGGTTGTAATGGACTGACAATCTGCAATAGCGTAATCAGCTATGACTTGGCAGGGTTTATGATAGAGGAGAATACAAGGCTTCTTGGCTGCCTTCCCAGCTGTGATACGCTTCTGTGCAAAGGCCTTGCTTATGTTGTCAGAAGAGATCAAAGCTGGTTTTTCTACCAAAATATTTTGGTCTCTTGCCTCACACATTATTTGACCCAGTTCACTGTACATGTCTTCAGTGTGGAACTGAGAGATGGCATCTCAGGGCAATTGTGCATTTATAGTAATTTCTGTCCATGCTACCATATTTCTTGAGATATTTGCATAAATTCTGGTCTCATTAATACATATTCCATATGTATATAGAAAATTATTGTATTTGTAACTCCCACAAGAAACAAAAACCCTAGCTAGATTGGCCCATAATTCAAAATGGGTGATCTTCTCTTTTTCTAACCTGCCAGAGTAAGTTTTGTTATACAGTTAATCTCTAGCTCTGTCTTGAAAATCTGCACTATAATGAAGAAGTGTGAATGGTTTTACTAAGAGGATGTTAATGAAGTATAGAGACACTCTTACAGGATTGTGTTAAAAGTGGTTTTTTTTTCAGATAAACTACAACTCATGTTTTAATTATTTTTTTTATATCTTAAACCTAACCAGATTATTCTAAGATGTACTCTATGATTAGAGATGCTGTTATCTGAGTAGGCTTTCAAACTTAAAAATACATCATTATAAGTAAAGCAGCTTATGTTGCTAACTTTTTACCATAGTTTGTAATTTCATGAACAAAAACATGAATAAATAAGATTGGAACTTTCTGCTTTTGAAGAATTATTTTCAATGTTCTAGCAAGAGGTAAAAAATGTCTTACTGTGTTTCAGACTAACTCAGCAGTTTCTTTAGCAAGACCTGCACTTGAAAGAAACATCTGAGTTCGTGTTTCTTCCTACAGAAAAGCAGACTCTGCACTGCTTTAACTGGTTGTTTAAACAGGTGTGATTGAGTGGCATTCTGCCAGGGAAAACACCAGTGTCTCCTTCTTCATTAGAAGTGACTAAAGTCAATCAGATTGTTTAATTCCATTCTCTAAAATTATTCAAGAGTGAACACAGATAGTCCTTTAGGGCTTTGACCTTTAATATCTCACATACCTGAGTCTCTCCCTGTGACAAGTAGCCATAGTCGCTCTCACTGGTTGTGACTAAACTAGATTTTCATAATTACACTGAGAAATGGTAATTTTCAACTTTGTCACTTTACAACTGTGACAAATGACTCTTAGTACATCTCTCTACCTCAGTTTAAGGCTCTATCATGCCATCCTATTGTATGGCCTGATCAAAGATCCTGAGCAGGGCTATCATCGTTAAGATTCTAAAGGTTTTTGGGCCTTTTTTGCAATGGATAGTCTATATTAGAAGACAAACACAAATGAGGACATACAGTCCTTGAATTTTAAGAGACATATTTTTCAATCATTTTAAGTTCATTTTAATTTAATACTGCATCTGGATGCATTAATCTATTTATCAGTATACAGAGACATTTACTTTCTCGCATATCAGCAAGAAAACAGGTGGAACAGATGTGAGAAGACCAAGTTAAAAAGACTGAGATCACCAAAGAAGTACAGAATAGCTGTACAGACAACAGAATTTCAAGTAAAACTTTGCATCCCATATGAGCTGTCCAGAAGAAAACACAATGTTTCCTCTGGTAGATAAAGTATTTCTTAGAGAAGAAATATTAAAGTATAAAGAAATATTAAAGTATAAATAAAGTATTTCTTTGAGAAGAAAGTTCATGCTTATGGTAGAAAAACACTATCACCATGGTAAGAAAGCTGCCAATAATCTGAAATAGGCAGCACAAACAAGACTGAAGAATTTTACAGTCAGAACCTAAGAACTGCCAATATACACAGTGCCACTGAAGGCTTTCAGAGCTGCTGCTACCCAACAGTTTGGAAGGGGTCTTGTTTGTGAAAGATAGGTAAGGCACAGTGCAAATTTGGGGAGAAAAGTATAAAATGAAGGAGCCATTAATGCGAGTTCAATTTCATAGAAGACCTCAGGTCTCCCAGTGAAAGAGATATTTTTCAAATATTTGTTTAATTGTTTATTTTTGATTCATAAAATGTGCTGTCTTTACACTAAGGTTTATTGTTATGCCCACGCATCTTGTTGATTTGAGTGAATAAATGAATATTCTATAAAAAATACAGAAAATTCCATGTCCTTTTATCTCTAGAACATAATATGGGTGGCTAAGGATGCAAAAGATGTCTCTCACTGTAATGTCACAGGAAAAATAAATTGTATTAATGATAACTATTAATAATAATTAATTTAAATAGTTAATATAATGGCTGAAAAATAATGTTATCTCTTGTAAGTGAATAGAATTCAGTTACAGACTAAGAAAATCAGTAAGACTTTCCTCTTAATATGCTTATAAATCACAGCAAGTTCCACTTATCCATGAGAGCAATAAAATAATCCGTTCCTTTGTAAAAAAGAATTACATTCTGACATGAAATCCACTTGAAATGTCCAGCAATATGAATTCACTAAAACCCTATTTTCTGTTAGATAATATACATAGCAACATAGCAATGAATAATTGACTTATATTTGCTCTTGAACTGTTCTTCTTATACATGATCTTGTAAGTCTTGTGTTTGTGAGTCATCTAATTGCTCTATATGGATATAAAGAACATAGGAAATCAACTTTTCATATTATGGGCAAAATCTTACCACCATTATCAGTGAATGCCTATTTCTGTACATTCTTTGAAGAGTTCTTTAAACCGAGGCACAAAAACATTAGAGGGATTTTCTTTAAGGACCAAAATATGCCTATTTATTTGTCATCTATGCTTTTGGTGGTAGAAATGAGTAAAATATGAGTAAGGTATGATTTTTCCCCACTCCTCCAAAAAAAAGTCTCTAAAACGCCTTGAAGAAAATTAATTTCTTTCATATTAACACTGTCTAAAGCTCAGTTCCATTTGAGAAGCAAATTAATTGCTCCTAAGTTAAGTGGATTGTCTTACAACAAAATCCCAATAATATGCATCAAGAGCTTAATATTGTTGGAGATAATAAAGCTCTTACTGCTATAAGGTGAGCAGCTTTTAATATCTATCCCATAATATTTTCCTATACTTAGAAGATTAAAAAAAACCAAACCAGAGACTTGCCGGGCAAGTGAGAAAGTATCACCTCTTTCAATACATGTTTCAGAGATATCCTGGTTATTGTTGCTATGAACTGTTTCACTTAGAAGTAATATTTATAGCAAATATTTGTAATTCGCTATTACAATATTTAGTATATAATTAGTGTTTATAGATATTCACAATATTGACAGAAGTTAATGAAATAATTTCGTGTATTCAAAATTTTAAATTGTTTGGAAGGTTGAACCTTAATTAAGTCACAGAAAGTATGGCTGTTTTGTCTTTAAAAATTCCTGAAAATTTTATCCTTCGCCAACAGTATGCTGCCATATGACTGTCAAATCCTATCCAACCATAACAGATAGACATTTAATAGCACATATTCCTTTTTCAACCATACCTTTATGAGACCTCTTGCTTTTCCAGCAGGTATGAAAATGGTGGCATTCTACAACTTGTCCCTGTTGATTTGTTGCTTGAATTTGTATTCTTTTTAAATAAACAGTGTAGAACTACTTTTAATTTTTTTTCTGTATTTGATAGGTCTCATTGGTTAGTTTAATAGCCAATGCTCTGGGCTATTCTGAACTTGGTGCCATTAAATCACTACGGACATTAAGAGCTTTAAGACCTTTAAGAGCCTTGTCACGATTTGAAGGAATGAGGGTAAGATAAAATGAATGACTCTGAACAAATGTGTGCATACAAAAATTAATGTATTAATGGTTACACTCACACTTTCTACAAAGAACTGCAAAATGGGAAGGCATGCAAAAATGTGTGGAAAAAGGCCTTTCAACATGTCCTTACAAACAAGACCTATGTACACCTTACACTTGGAAATTACACCTTGAGCTCATTAAATTTGCCTGGTCGCTACTGCATAGTTGTGTTTTCCCAGCTTCCTGACTGTTAAAATTTCCATTGATTTGTGGACCTATAAAAATAAAAGAACATGACAAATTTTACAGTAGAGGGTTGCAGGCTTTTTCTGCAGTTTATCTGGGAAATTTTTTTACTCGATTTCTGTAGCTAACGTCAATTCTTTGTTTATCAGTAGTTCAGGATGGAACATAATTAGCTGGAAAACAAAACAAACCAACAAAAGGTGAAAAATCTGACAACAGTGACACACCAGAAACTAAAGCTTCACTGTGTCTCCCTATCTACTTGCCTATGGAAAAAAATCCCACATTAAATGCTGTAGTATTAGAGAAAGGTTTTTTGAAAAGACACCTGAAATAAGGATAGGTTTGGAAGTATAGAAGGGGAGAGATGGGAAATCATTTTCTCAGCTAGAGCCCTTTTATTTCATATGAATATAAAGAGAGCTAAAGCCCTCCTGTTGAGGAGATTGTAATTTTCATATTCTGCCAATCTGACAAAAAAAACCCAATTGACCAAAAAAAAACCCTGCTGGAAAAACCCTATTACAAACGGTAGCAGACCATGCTACTTACTGAAAAAATTGACACACAAAAAATTAACAAGAAAATTTTATTGAGAAATTTCCTTTTAATCTTTCACCTCAAAATACCCCAATGCTGCAATACATATTTATAGTTCAGTCATAGGTCTTCATTTGCCAAATAAATAACATGGTTCCTGTCTGGGGAAGGCTGCTGGCATCCTAGAGGTGGCCGCTCCTGCCAGTGTAGGGAAGTGTGTCCTGTGCACATCACATCATTACATCATTGCACAAACATCACTATGTTTTACATGATTCGCAATCCAAACATGTTAAGTGCCTATTTAATAAATAAGCAAAACTTCTATTGATGCTAGACTATGTTTGGTCAACTCAGTGAAATGAAAAATACTACCTTTTTCAAAACCATTCACAAAAGACTATTGCAGTCTCTACTGATTTGCTTGAAAATTGTTGTTTGAATATCTGCAGCTTTCTTTTAGTTGAATCACAATAACTAAAAGGAAACTTTTGTCCAAGGATTTCATATGGTCTTACTGCCACTTGTCCATATACACTAGCTCAAGAGAATTAAATGCAACTAATTAAAAAGAAAAAGAAGGATAATTGTAAGAGCAGCTATAGTGACCCAGGCAATTTAAAACAAAGACTTAGAGCAGATGCTGTTAATAAAGATTAAATAAGATATCCTAAAATAATGTTGCATTCTATGTGGATACTAAAATACACTGATGCCAATATATACATAACATTTCTAAGAATGAAATCATTAGTAATGATAGGTTTATGTGCAGACATTTTTATTTAGTCTTCCACATCATCATTCTTTAAGCTTCTTCTGGTTTATTTTCTATTTATAGATTTTAATTTATATTGCTGGAATTTAACATTTATTTCTCTCTTTTTCTCTAGAGCACTCAAATTCTAAGAATCCATCTTGCTACTAACAGGTTTTCTTTTGCTTTTTGATTTTTTTTCAGACTTTTGCATTGTCTTTGTTTACATCTCATTTTATTTCTCGCTTTTTGCAATCTTATTAGCATTTTATTAAACTTTAATTAAAATTCCCCCACAAATTTTATTGCAATATTTTAACTGTCCATCCCGTAATAATACCGTTTACATATTTTTGAAGTATTTTATAGTATTTTTCATTTTCTTTTCATAAGCTAAGTGGCTATCTTGTCTAATTTGTATACTAGGTGGTTGTAAATGCCCTTGTAGGAGCAATCCCATCTATCATGAATGTATTGCTGGTATGTCTTATATTCTGGCTAATCTTCAGCATCATGGGAGTAAATCTTTTTGCTGGAAAATTCTATCACTGTGTCAACACCACAACTGGTGAGATGTTTGATATCAGTGATGTCAACAATTATACTCAGTGTGTGGAACTCATAAAAAGCAATCAAAGTGCCCGATGGAAGAATGTGAAAGTAAATTTCGATAATGTAGGAGCTGGATATCTTGCTCTGCTTCAAGTAGTAAGTAAATTAATATATTTTCTTTTTGCTCTTTTTAAAGATATCTATGAAAAAATGGGCAAGTTAAGACTGTTAATTACAGGAATAACTTTTCATTGCAATAATGTATAGCTCACAACTCTATGACATTGTTTCTTGTAATTTTTTTTTTTGTTAATGATAGTAGAGTAATTTTCTTTTCCAAGACTAGGGAATGCAGTCTTATGATGATGATAATAATGTGAAAATAAGTGTAGAAAATAAAAGAATCTCTTTAGTGGTGCACAGTATAGAACTATCATATTCCTTAATGTTTATTAGAGTCATTATAGCATACTAAATAAGCACTATGTTACTTATAGTATTATCCTTGTGAAGTATTGCATATTATTGCATAGCATATTCCTTCCATGAATTACTGCTACTTATACAAAATCTACAAATTGTATTTCTCCTTCAATTCCTTATCCTGTGTAGTGTGTTCATAACTGCCTTTATTCTAAGTACAGAGCCTATTTTGTTTGTGTCAAAGAAATAAAAACCTTAGCTCTTTACAGGTTCCTTGCTTAGAATGGAGCTTCTGATAGCTGGGATCTGATCCAAAACACAAGCAAGATAGTATGTAATTAAATTTAGATGATTGAACTCTGCAGAATCATTTGTCTATAATCCAACTTACAGCTTCACTGAATTAAAAGATTTTTACAGCTCTGATATTTGAAGTTATCTAAGAATTATATGCTTGTCCCCTCTATCTCAGAGGTCAGCATCTCTAGCGGACCTTAATTGCAAAATGAACTACCTAGGTAAAAATGCTTTGCCCCTAAAGACAATGTGACTCTTGTGTGCTGTGCAGTAGTACTGAATGATGACTCTGATTCTTTGGCTTCAGATCTCATTTCTACTACTGCCTCTGAAGGTGTGTGAGGAAAACTGCTTCTCTTGAAGCTGTGTATGAATGTCATCTGTGTCACACACCCAGATAGATAGTCTAGGTCTTCAATAACTACTTCACTACTATGAACCTTCCATTTGATTGCCTCCATTAACATTTTCCCTCCATCTTCTGTATTTATTGCTCCTATCTAACTCTGATCCTTTCCTAATATTGCTATGCAAAGTGCACCAAATGGCTGGCAATTGCCAACTGAACCAGAAAGGTCTGTGAAGCCTGGCTTGAAGCACACCTTCTTAGTAATTGGTATTGCACTGCAAGATTCAGGAGGATATGAACGCTTCCAGAGTGCAAGTTTTCTACTGTGGAAACTGGCAGCTGTACCGGAGTACCAACGCTACTTCTGGCAAGCACAGATGGAAATATACTCCTTGGGATAGTTCCTCTCCTGAACCTTCTCAGGAGTGATGTTCTTCTTTCTCTACTGTGAATAAGCTTGGAAACCCTGGCTAGTGGTTGCACATTCACAGTTTCAGCTAGCATATAACACCAGCTTTGGTGTTCCTTAGAAAATGGACATCCTGCATCCATTAAAATCAACTTCTTAGAGCAATGATGGCAGATCTTTTTTACTCTTTGCTCAAACAAAGTCTCTATAGGAACTCAGCCAAATTTTTATAGATGTCAATTACATCTATTTCGCAGTTCACCTTTTGGTCTTCTGCAAAGCAAATCTCCTAGGAACCAATGTATATTTTTTTACTTTGAACAGTCTATTCCTTTTAACTATGTGGGATTAAAACATTTCTAAAAATATCAGGGCAGTTTAGACACAGAAAAAAACATTCAGACTTATGTTGGTTTCTGTCCAAAAGTTATATTACTGATTCCATCAATTCAGGTTGTAAACTTAA
This sequence comes from Phainopepla nitens, assembly GCA_013400175.1. Lineage (NCBI taxonomy): Eukaryota > Metazoa > Chordata > Aves > Passeriformes > Bombycillidae > Phainopepla > Phainopepla nitens. The sequence goes on along the minus strand of VXBQ01000415.1, from coordinate 955,109 downwards.
CAAAATGGCCATGAGTGATTCTAGTAGATCCTACCTAAATATCTCCAGCATTAATGTCTGTGTAAATATATCATTCTTCATCTGCAAAGTAAACATCTGCAGCTTCACATGTACTGTTGATTTGTTGAGATCTTCAGAGCCTGGTTTTTAATATTATTTGAATAATTAAAAAGAAAATTGTCAAAAAACCCTAATATTACTATGAAAAATATTTACAATGCCTCTTGTTAAATGTGGTTTAAAAATTTAGAAGTGATTTTATTAAAAGTGGAGGTCCAGATGAATGACTAACTTAGTTATTGTACGTATTATGAATTTTTATGGATAAGATAAACAACTTTGTTTTATTTCTAGGCTACTTTCAAAGGATGGATGGATATTATGTATGCTGCTGTTGATTCGCGAGATGTAAGTGTAAATCTTTCAAAGGTCATCTGTTGATTATTTTCTGATAAACAGTATAGAATTTAAACTGCTAAACACACACTAGAACAGCTACAAAGAATTATAATCGGCATCAATATATATTTGTTTGGTTCTCAGAATTTTTACTGGAAAGAATTAATCCCACTTCCTTCTGTTTAGCCAAAAAAGCTAAATTAACTTAACTGGAGGTTTTGGTGGGTTTTTTGTTGTTTTTTTTGGGGGGGGGTTTCGTTTGGTTGGTTGGGTTGGGGTTTTTTTGGAAGTTTAATGTTAATGTAATAGAACAAAGGTTTTTTGACAAATTTTTTTGGTAATCATACGTATGAATTAATTTAAGATTATACAATGCAGTTATTAAATATGGAATACATTAATCAGGCTTTATAATTTGTAACTGGGCATTTTGTTGTTTCCGTAGGTTGAGCACCTATGTTATCTAGATACTTAACTGCAATTAGGTTTTAAGGTTGAAGATCACCTGTTAAGCTTTCTGGGGATTAGAATTTTATTTTGGCTACAAAACTAATACTCTTGTTTAACTTATACAATTGGTCATGTCAATGATATTGTCTCCCAGAGTAAAATATCCTGTTTCATTATCTTTTGCATTTTGACACTCAAGCTTGTTTTGCTGTAGAGGTGCAGATGCTGGGACATGGCATCCAGAGAAATCAAGACAGTAACAAAATCTTCCCTCAAAACTTCCTCAATTTAATGGATTTCACAAAACATATATTCACTAGAAATTTATTGAAAGCATCTGTTCCTAGCTGGATGTAAGAATGCTCACGCAAGGCCAAAAGCGTACCAGGTTGATTAGGCAAAAGTAAAATGTATTGATTCTTTTGCATGTTAATATATTGAACACAATATAAAATATTTAGATTTCTGCTATTAAAATTTTAAGTATTAATGACTGCTCTGCATCCCACATTGCTTCTTTTTTCTATATGAGGAACTTTTCATATATCTACATACACAAACATATCTATGGGCACATTTACTTAAAAATTCCATATGAGCAATAATTCTGTCAGCTTCCAGTTCTCCTAATATTGATTGGAATGGACAAGTTGGATCTTTTTAATAAATTAGTGCTGTTCATAGCTTTTCTATCTGAGATGGCACATACCTAATTCTAAATTATGCATATTGTATTTTACATCTAGTATTCTCATGAGTAATCATTTTTTTTTATATTTTGTAGGTAAAAGATCAACCTAAGTATGAGGACAATTTGTATATGTATCTCTACTTTGTCATCTTTATCATATTTGGATCATTTTTTACCTTGAACCTTTTCATTGGTGTTATTATAGACAACTTCAACCAACAAAAAAAGAAGATAAGTATTTAAAATATTTCCCTATTGATATGAATTACTAGCTATAGTGAATTAATAAGTTAGTTCTGTAAGGCTAATAAAACTCACGATTCATTTTGAGACCTTAAATAAAGTGTCTCTTTTTTAATAATAATCTATGCTAAAATCTGTTGATGTGATTCTGAATTTTGCATTTTCAGCATTTTTACAGGTGAAAAGTTGGTCCATAATAATTTGCAAATTGAGTAAACAGTTAAAATGAAGATGTGAAAAGAGAACGTGATTTATTGGTTTGATTAGATGCAATATTACCTGACATGAAATGATTTCTTTTTCAATTGACTCTAAAGAATTAGGATAAATTAAGGTACATTAAATATGGTTATTCTTAACAACTCATGACACTTAATGAAGACACAATATGGCATTGTGTTCATACAATGAACAATGGATCTGCAAACTGAATAAACAGTAAGTTAAGAGTAAATCAAATCGACCTCATATGATAAAAGATAGATATAAATATCTTATAGATAAAAGTAAAAATGTGTCCATAAGGGTTTTTTTCCTAACACTTTTATGAGAAATGAGATTAATTCATTAGACACAAATACAATCTATAAATTCTTATCAGTAGTAAAGCAAAGATATACAGGAAATGGTGGTTTCTTTCTGTATACTTTCAACATAAAAGTATGTTTAAAATAATGTATTCATAATGCATACAGTTCAGTTTTAAAGAACTTTAAAATATAAAAATACAAATAATCACATTTAAAATATTTTGAAGCCTCACAGTTTTTAGTTTTCAGATGCCAGGGTCTTTCTAAATTTTTGTGTGCTGTGAAAAAGCAGTTTCATATGATTTGCTTTTTTCCAATCACCAATTAATAAAACAGCAATACCAGACAGAATCTCTGGTAAAAGAAAACTGTCAACTACAGAAATTTTTCCTTGTGCAAATATTCTTTAGCTTCCAAAAACAGTTATAAACATGTCTGGGGTTACTATCAATTTTGTGATGCTTCAGGCTGTGGTAGCCAATGTAGCAGACAATGACATTGACATTGTGCTTCCATCTGACTTAGTGTAGATTCATCAATAAGCACAATTTGCTCATACTGGAAGTCAGTCAGTCAGTTGCACATCTGACTGGCAGCATTTGCATCTGCAAACAAAGGCTGATTTGAGTTCTTCAAGGTTCCAGTGATGTTTTAATTTGCTATGGTATGACATGAATTACTTTTCTTAATTTTATATCAAAGGGGTTTTTTTCTGTTAAAACCCATGGATTAGACACTAATAAACTCTCCTAACACAACTTGTGCCTTATAATTATGCCTCTTTTAGACCTGTCTAGCTGTAATCCTAAAAATCTACAGGGAAGGTAGGACTAGTCACACTCCTATCCACTAAACATATCCTAATCAGCAAGTTATTGATCACCATCAGTATAGCAAGAATGGTTTTAGCCATTTCAGCAAAAGTGAGCATGAAGACATTGGAAAAACTCAACTGTCAAGGTGACAAGGCACCAGTAATGGGTTTTTCCTGTGTGTTAGGCAGGTATATGAGTATCCACACTATAAACACCTGGAAAAAACCCTTCCATTTTTTATATAAACTAAAAAGAATTTTAATATTATATTACAGAGAGATATACTGTAGTTAAATGTTTTATGTGTGGACATGATACTAATTAATTTTGATATTATTTCTTTACTTTGGAGGTCAGGATATATTTATGACAGAAGAACAGAAGAAATATTACAATGCAATGAAAAAACTGGGATCCAAAAAGCCACAGAAACCTATACCAAGGCCAGTGGTACGAGTGATTTGATTTTTACACCCCTAATATTAAATACTCATTTGGGAATATGATCTTGTCCACAAGATAAGGCTATAGGTCTGGAAAGAAAATATTTTTCCATTTATTTTCTTTTAAAGGTAGAAATTGTCCCTTTTTGAATCCATCAGATTAGATCGTTCATATTTTGTTTAAAAACATACACGCTGAAGTATGAACAAAATTATTTAATAATGTTAATATGATAAATTTCAAAATTCCCTGCCTAAGTCCTGGAAAACCACAACTGATTGCATCATTTATTGGTTCTTGTTACCAGGGATAAACTTCATTTTCTGTTTTTTCTCCTCACAGAGAAGTTTTAGGAAATGGGATGCCCTGGCCCTTGCTGCTGAAGACAGAAAGGGGCACTGGTAACCTAATGGGAAGGACAGATGCAGAAAATCTTACAGAATAAAAGAATGTCCTAGGGAGTAAGGCATAGACTAGGATAAATTTGTCTCTAAGATAAGACACTACTCTTGTTATTTACTGAACTCCTACACTGTTTGAAAAAATAAAATACTTGTTGCACCTTATGCACCAAGTGTTTAAAAATAGACTTTCTAAGGAGAGACATATGGCAAAAAACATTGAGCTAAGTACTAAAGAAAAACTAGGATATCACAGTCATGGTGTGTTTGAGACATGTGTCTTCAGCAGCCCAATGATCTCACCAAGCACAATTAGTTTAGGGAAAAAAGAGTGTTAGCATTCTAAAACCATCTGAGAATAAAGATAAGAAAATTAGTTTCTATTTGTCTGGTACTCTTGCTGGCTATCAATTTAAACCACCTATTTTACCCCAATAATATTAATTGTAATTGTTATTACTCTTATTATTGCACTGTTTCCCGTCTTGTCTCTTCAGTCAACAGTGGTGAACTGTTTGATTCAGTCTAACAGGATGAGATATAAACCAGCATGAGTTGGGCTTATATTAATACCTGTATTATGAATGAGTCTTGCTCTGCACTCCTAAATCTTGAAGGGAGTTGTTTTCTCATTTGGCATTTTAAAAGACAATTATTTTCACTGTATAAACCGTATTCCATCTTTATGTTTGCAGAACAAATTCCAAGGCATGATCTTTGATTTTGTAACCAAACAAGTATTTGACATCAGCATCATGATACTCATCTGCCTTAACATGGTCACAATGATGGTAGAAACAGATGATCAGAGTAAAGAAATGGAAACAATTTTATCCCGGATTAACCTGGTGTTCATTGTCCTTTTCACTGGAGAATTTGTCCTGAAACTGATTTCACTTCGTCATTACTACTTTACTATAGGTTGGAATATTTTTGATTTTGTGGTTGTGATTCTCTCCATAGTAGGTAAGAGCAATTCCCTTTCAAAAAAGGACTAGTGGAAAAAATAGGAAACATTTGTTTCAAGTATGCTGATAGTGATTATAGAATTTTCTTTTTCCTAGATGACTTATATATTGATTCAGATCTTCATACTATCTAGCATACAATATATGCAATTTTGCATAAAAGATTTTTATCCATCCCATTAGATTCACTGCCATTTTTCACATCAAAAGACATAATGGAACTATTTGGCGCCTTTGATTAATGTATACTAATATAAAGAGGAACGTTTAGTGGTATATACAAACTAACCACAGATTTACTTTCAGTATTAAACCTGAAAATTATGTGAAATGGGTGAGATATTTTTTTCACTTTTTCTAACTAAGATCTGTCAGTTAAAAGCTAGTGACTGTCCAAGGTGCAAATGAGTCACACATCTGAGAAAGACTATGCTGATAAAACATAGATGTGTTAAAAAAATCTCTGACTTGCAGAAATTAGGCCGATATCATCCTTTGTAAAAGACAGTGGGTATAAGCTCAGCTTCAAGAATTAACTGTATCTAAAACATAAACATCCCTTTCCCAACTATTTTAAGAACTACTGAAAGCTTAGACAGGGACTACCTACTTGCCACAAGCAGTCTTTATTTTACTGATTTATCTTCTCTAGGATAGCATTTCAACATAAGGAAAGTTGCTTTCACCTTATTAACAGCTTTCAATAAAATTTAATAACTTGTATAATTTTTTGTTATAACATAGAATCCCTATACTGATTGCTTTGGAGACAGCAATAAATAAATCTTTCTACGGGCAATTAAATAATTTAAAATTTTATTTTAATTACTCACTTTTTTTTTCCTAGGTATGTTCTTAGCTGAGATGATAGAGAAGTACTTTGTATCTCCCACACTGTTCAGAGTCATCCGCCTTGCCCGAATCGGTCGAATCCTGCGCCTCATTAAAGGCGCTAAGGGAATCCGCACTCTGCTTTTTGCTTTGATGATGTCTCTTCCTGCTCTGTTCAACATCGGGCTGCTGCTCTTCCTGGTCATGTTCATCTATGCCATATTTGGCATGTCCAACTTTGCCTATGTCAAGAGGGAAGTCGGGATTGATGACATGTTCAACTTTGAAACGTTTGGCAACAGCATGATCTGCCTGTTTCAGATCACCACCTCCGCTGGCTGGGACGGTTTGCTCGCCCCAATTCTGAACAGCGGGGAGCCAGACTGTGACCCCCATAAAGATCATCCAGGGAGCTCTGTGAAAGGTGACTGTGGCAACCCCTCTGTTGGGATTTTCTTCTTTGTCAGCTACATTATCATATCCTTTCTGGTAGTGGTGAACATGTACATTGCTGTGATTTTGGAGAACTTCAGCGTTGCTACTGAAGAAAGTGCTGAACCCTTGAGCGAGGATGACTTTGAGATGTTCTATGAAGTCTGGGAGAAGTTTGATCCTGATGCAACACAGTTCATAGAATATAGCAAATTATCAGATTTTGCAGCTTCATTAGATCCACCTCTTCTCATAGCAAAACCAAACAAAGTCCAGCTTATTGCAATGGATCTGCCCATGGTGAGCGGTGACAGAATTCACTGCCTTGACATCTTGTTTGCTTTCACAAAGCGTGTATTGGGAGAAAGTGGGGAGATGGACGCCCTCAGAATACAGATGGAAGACCGGTTTATGGCAGCCAATCCTTCTAAAGTCTCCTATGAACCAATTACAACCACACTGAAACGAAAGCAGGAGGAGGTGTCTGCTGTCATCATTCAGCGTGCTTACAGATGTCACCTTTTAAGGGTTAAAGTTAAACAGGTGTCTAGTATATATAATAGAAATAAAAACAAAGAAGGAGATGGACACATTATGAAAGAGATAATTATTGATAAACTGAAAGGGAACTCCACTCCAGAAAAAACGGATGAGAGTTCTTCTACAACTTCCCCACCTTCTTATGACAGTGTAACAAAGCCAGACAAAGAAAAATATGAAAAAGATAAAGCAGAAAAGAACTACAAAGGTAAAGACATCAGGGAAAATAAAAAATAATGATCTAAGAATTTTGTTAATGGGACAACTTGTTTACAGTCTTTGAGAATGAATCATCAACTGGACTCCTGCAGGAGATTTATGCCAAACTGACAGCTTTTACACATATATATATGTGCGTGTGTGTGTGTGTGTGTGCGCGCGCGTGTGCATATATATACATTATATATATACTTAAGGTCAGTGCCTATAACAAAAGTGAACCTCCATCATCAGACTGTGACTCTGTTAATCAGGGTAAAAAACTTGACAGGAGGTTACTGTTTTCACTACAGCTGACACTGCTGAGAATAAGGGAAAAAGTGGCTCCATAGAGAAGATGGAGCATTAAATGAGTGCAAAAGGATACTTTATTTCCACAACATGTAGAACAGTAATTCTCTTCACTGTTTGTAATGCAACTACCACATTTGTCATATTTTTACAAAAACTGTATTAGTGTATTTATCATTTTTTAATTCACAGGTTGTTTACTATTATACGTGACTATTTTTGTAATAGGTTTTATGTTGGGGAAAGAGGTATGAGGACCAGGAGTTCTGCTCTCAGATTCTCTATAATGTACAGATAGGAGTGATTTGCATAGACATGCTGCACTTGTCAATCATGCATAAATAAAAATATGACGTTGCACAAAGCTGAAGGTTTTAAGAACTTCCATGTTTCAGGATTGCTCTTAAATTTGAAGTATTTTAACTACTTGTATGGCTGCATCCAGATTATGTGCATCCAGATTAATGTGCCTGGAGAGTCTCCAATAATTTACAGGAATCTGCAATGACTTATTTTTATGTGAATGATTAAACATGAACAAGTTCTTGTTTATGTTAAAATATTTACAGCTCAAAAAATACTGTGCAGCTTCTGCGCTGGAAAGATAACTTCACCAAAATATATCTGGGAGATATTTTGTTTTGTTTTCTTTTTTACAGCTCTTTTATTTTTCCTGGGCTATTTTTCTCCAACATCCAGTAATCCATAAAATACCCTTTTCCATGTAAATATTAACAGTATCTTGTTGTGCATATTTCAGCACAGAATTAAATGGCTATGCCGCATTGAATTGCATCAGATAGGTACCACAGTATGGTTAATTTGCAAGAGCTCAACAGGACATGTTGTATTCTGCGTCATAGATAGTTAAGAGAATATCACTGATGCATGTCAATGCTTTTGCTGCTGTACCTTGCTCCTTCCACTGTCCATAGTCTCCACTACAGGAAGCCATGTGTCAGTGATGAAGTGAATCAAGTTGTCCAACCAGACCTCATTCTTTCAAATCATTAAGCAATAGTTTTAAGCTATTTATGATCTTTTTTATTTTTTCATTTTAAATTTGAAGTGGCTGCTATATGGCGTAGAATCAGACTGTACAGGCCATACTGCAAACTGTTAAACCTGTTGACAATGTGGTTAGCATATATAAATAATGTAAAGAAATACCATTTGGCAACAGTTCCATATATAAGAAAAGTGTCTTCAAGTTTAGATCACTGTTTCTTATATTTCTTTCCTCATTCACTTGGCTTATTTTCTAACCACTGTAATTCCGAACTGGCATCATCACACTATGAGAAAAAAAAGTGAGTATTTGTAGACTATCTTGTTTTAATAACATATTTGCATATATTCCAATGTGAAGTAAATTGTGTAAATCTGGAACCCAGCTTGTTTCCAAATAGTTACAGGACATAGCAAGGAAAGCATTAGGGGAATGTGCGAATTTCTAGCAGTATTTTCATCAGAAGTTCCAAGATAGTCCATAGCTGATTAAATCCTTGCTATCTTGCAGTGTCTGTTTACATAGTCTATTCTTATTCTTTTTTGAATCACAGTGCACTAGGCTTGTACAAATAAAATATTTCCCAAGAAAAGGCACATTTGTATAATCGAGGACATTAGGACATTTTGTGTTTCATACACAAGCTAACATTTAAATGTAGAATCTTTCTTTTACAGAAGCTTTTGACTTGTAATGTGTTGGTGAAATGCATGCAGGAAATTGTTATTATCATAAACAACGCAAACAATATTACATATGAGCCAAAAAATAAAGATCTCTTTTTTCTAAATTGTGTTTATTTTGCTTTGTCTCTGACCTTCTGTTGGTTAAAGCAAGATAAAAACTGACTTTGGTGCAAATAAGAACTGCTTACAGGGTTGCTCCATCCCAGGTGCAGAACCTGGCACTTTCACTCGCTGAGCATTATATGGTTGGTGATTGCCCAGCCATCTAATTTGTTGAGATCTCTCTGCAGGGCCTTCCTGCATTCAGGGGAGTCAAGAGGTCCTCCCAGTTTTGTATCATCTGTGAACTTGCCTAATATCCCTTCCAGTCCTGTATCCAAGTCCTTCATGAAGATGTGGAAGAGAACATGGCCCAAGATGGAGGGAGCCCTGTGGAACCCCGCTAGTGAGAGATCACCAACCTTATGTCATCCCATTCATTATAATGCTTTGCACCCAACATGTGAGCCAGTTGCTCGCTCACCACATAATCACCATAAGCACACCATGGTGTGCTTATCCAGCTGTGTGCTTATATGAGTGGCTTTCCCTCACCAGAAAAATGCCTTACTAAGAACATGCAGAATTGTTTTGCCTGCTCATACCCTTAGATCCTGGAGATAGTCTCTGGCCCTCTTAGAATATAGGGTTAAGGCTCAAGACATGGCCTTCCCTACCTGTCTGGGCATACTTACAAGCATCTGGCCTGCATGCCTAAATGACAGAATCCTCTAACTTGTGTTAATGTCAATATGTACATCCTTGAAGTCAAAGTTACGTACATTATTAATTCCACTGCTCCTCCGACTAACTCATCTAACCTTATAAATTATTCAATTTACTTCCAGAGACTTTTGGAGCTCTTCTGCTTCTTTGGTTCCTGACTTCAATCTAACAATTTCATTTTACTCTTATCTTTTCATCTTACCTGTTCAAAGTAATACCTAAAATCTGCAGAACTTTTGCTCTGTGAACCAGATGGCAAGTGTTCTGATGAGGAATCAAAGTTCATAATTCATTTTCGGGAACCTGGAGTCTCTTACAGTACTCTGTAAAAAGTGAGGATATTGCATCCATCTTCACTACCAAGCACTGTATGTGCAAAAGCACTGACAAAAATTTGGTGTGGACTAGCAGAAATGGCTGAGGGTCTTGGTTCAGCCTGGTCTATAAATAGGCTCACTTTGAGGGCATGTATGTCCTCCTAATTACCCTTTGCTGCTTCTGTGAACAACTTCTTTGCTCCTACCTATTCCTTTCCACACAGAAATCAGTTGAATTTGTATAATTTAAACATTACTCCACTCCTATGATTCCAATGCATTTGAATGGAAATGCTACTTGAAAGAACTCTCCACATGCTACTAGGCAAGCCAGTACTGTTGGCTATTCCAGTCAAGTATAGTTTTATATTACTACCATATTGTGCTTGTAGTCCTTCCCCACTGTTAATCCTCCTTTGTTTCCAGTCAGCAAAGCAGGAGTTCTTATTTTACTAGCTTCTAAAATCCTCTCTGTATGACTATACTGATCCATGTCCGGGTGAATTTTCAACATGTCCAACCACAGACAAAATGCCTTCCACTCTGTATTATACTTCTTATCTGTCACGTATTGCCAAAAAGAGAGCATTAGTAATGCTGACAGTAGAGCTAAGTCACTCTCCTAGTATAAGTTCATTACTTGGTACTTTTCCTTAATGAGTTTTCAGATGAAAAAATTTCCACATGGATGCCCAGAAAGGAGACATATTCCTGTTCAGTACATTGCAAATTAATTCATAGGGGAGCACAGCTTAATGCTGTTCCCAAGCAAGTGTTCCCAGAAGTCCCAGTGCCTCACATGAGCTAATGCAGCAGTACTACCATGTGCACAGTCATAAAAGAGTAACGAGCTTGCAGAATTAACTGGAGCTAATTCAGCACTGAAGTAATTTTAACAAAGGAGGAAAGACCAGTGTGTGGTGGAAAAAACCCCAACCGTTTCCTCCAAGAAGCAGACTGGCCACAATAAAGACAAGCAGGACTGCCATTATGGGAAGTTAGGATCCTGAGTAGTCAAATGTATTTACTGTGAAATTCACTAACACATTAAAGCAAATGCTGAGTACTCAGCACTTCTAAGTCTATTACAAATGCATACTGTACTTTATTGAAAAAAAAATTAAATCCTTTGGAAGGTGAAATCATGACAGGAATTAAAAAATCAGGGAAGTCCTTGCCCAGAGGATTCATCACTAGTATATGAGTGACATGAGACATTATTATTATTGTTATTATTGCTACATTAAATGTCACAATTGTGTGAAATATTTTACATTTCAGAGCTTAACTCTCTTGAAGTGAATTTCTTGTGATTTTTTATGTTCATCTCTTTAGTTCTTCATTTAGATAGATAAAATGGAAAAAACAAACAAATCTGAGCAGGAAAGATTATTGGACTAACAACAAAATCTTACACTTAAAATAAGCTTGTATTATTTTCTATTTTTTTGCCATTTTGAAGAATTTTTTGCTATCTAGAAAAAGATAAGCCTTGGGAAAGACAAATAACACATGAGAGTGAAGCTCAAAACTACAGAAGTACTTATAAATTATAAGTAGACAAGGCAAATAGAAAGCAGAGTTCATTAGTCATGTGTTCAAATTACTGAGCTTGTTACAATGGGTGTTTTCTAAAAGATCATGATTAATTCATACGCAATTTAATAATAAGACAAGATAAGGTAAAGGAGGATGGTGAAATGCTGTGATCTATTTCTACTAAACACCACAGAGCAGGGATGTGCTTCATCTTTGTAATGTAACACATACTCTGCACCACTTTACAAATTAAATACCTCACCCTCAGAGAAGAAAACACATTGCAATATGAGGCTTGGCTAAGCTCAGAGAATAAATTTTACTGCAGCAGCCTAAGTAAACTGAAGCCAATTACCATCTCTCAGGAGAGAAGACAAATCACATGCATCTCTGCAGCAAGTGCTATGTTTGATGCATATATGAAAAGACATATCATGAACAATTTATTGCAGTAAAGCAGGCATTCGTTCCCAGGCATTCCACACTCCAAGTACATTTCCTGTATAATAAAAGCCACTTAATGTTTTTTTTCTCATAACCTACATTAAGGGGTAACAGGGAAAACACTATCACCCCTAAAAATATTCATTGTTTTCATAGGAAACACACATAAAAATATAAAAAGCACTTACCAGACCTTACATAGCATTATTGGTTTTTTCTGTAACAGGAATTTCAGTATCACAGGGATATTTGCTCTTTATTCTAAAACCCTAGTAGTCTGTACATGGATCACAAACACTCTGCCTCACCATTTTCCTAATACAGAAGCATTTGGTTTCCTTTCAGAAGGCATAGCCCCAGGTACATGATTACAGTGAAATACAAGCAAAGTATAGTCTTAATGAGTGAAATCGGTCATCCTAAATTGAAGTGGGTCATGCCATTTTTCCCTCAGCCTAAAGCAGTGATATCACATCCAGCAAACCAAAAGAAGCAGTTTAACAACTAATCATATAACAGCAGCTATATCCAGAGATAACATGCACAGATTTTTAATTATGTCACACAAACACTCTAAGTAATATTACGAATTTCTTTCTCAGAGATTTGGACCTGATTGACTGAATTGAACAGCTACAAAAATTTACACTTGTTCAATTTTTCCTCTTGTTGCTGTTACAGGGAGATGACAGTGATGGATCTAATTTTATGACTGCAGGAAGCTCCTGGTATACACTTCAGAGATCCCAGCTCTGATCTAAGGAAGGAAATTGACTGACCCAGAAAAAAATAACAGATTTTATCTCTTCAGAGTATCAAAGGCCTTATCTTACCTCTTCATGCAAATATGCAGAGAAAGATCTGAGGAGCACGTGAAAGCACGCAACGCAAAAGTTGCATAAATTCTCTCTCTGAACTAAGAAACATTAAAGGAAATACATAAACACAAAAACATACAGAAGGTCAAAGGGATAGTGGTTTTAAGTGATATAGTCCGATCTTAACATATAGGACACGTATCACAGGATCATTTATTCTTTGGATGGGATTTTGCTACTGCAAGTCCAGGGAACAGCACATTCTTTTCAAACTCTTAAAGTGACGAGACAAAAGTGGCAGAGCATATGCTACTTCCATGAATGTGTGCTGTGTAGAAAGGATGTTACTAACATCTCCCATCTGCACCAGGCACATCCTTAATTCATGTGTTGCAGAGTTTGTTCAGAAATTAGGACAAGCAATGATTTTTATTTTACTGTTATCTTTACTTCATAATGCAGCATTTCAACCTAGAATCTAATTTACATGTGTACTTTCAATTATGTGTTCTAGCCTTAAAATCTCTAACTGCTCCATTTAACATAATATTTTTTTTCTTTTTTTACCAAAGAATGAGAATAAATTACCTGGTGGATCCAGGTTGTGTAAGAGGCAGCAGTAGTGTTTCAATTACCTGCATCTTCTACCATGCCTTCTGGGTTTGTTACACACAGCAGAATTTCAAGAGTTCCACGTGGGAACATGAAGCAACATCCCACTTGCTGCCCATATTCATGGAAATATATACTGAGTGCAAATAACTGTAAGGGGTACTTGGTCTCCTTTGGGCAGTCCTATAGGGGAACTCTCAGTTCCTAGATCCAGCATGATTAGCCTATTTTCCTACTGTGATCTGAGTTCACCATGACTCTGACATCGATACCTTGTATTTCTTCATGATTCTAATGAAAAAACAAGTCATAAAACTTAGTAGGTAACTAAAATACAAAGGCCCCCATTGTTTAGTTAAGCCCAGAATACTTGTCCATAGCATGCAAAGTTTTTTAGTTAGGTGATTAATGCTGTTTGTGAAACAGGCAGAGCAATTTGGTGGCTGGGTAGTAAATTCTCAAAGTGATTTTGTGAGCCTATATCTCTTGTTCTAACAATTCTATTTCTGTTTTTTACACTTTTCATATATACAAGAATATACAAACTCACTGTTTTGCTTCAGATTAAAATAGATTAAAACAGATTAAAAATCTGTTTTGCTTCAGATTAAAATATGTAACTGACAGAGCTGTTTACTGGCTTGGCTGTTACCAATCCATATTCTGCAGTATTTTCTAGCTGAAGCTAGAGATTGTAAATATTTTACAGTAAAATGATACTTCTATATTTTCTAGGTCACTGCTTTTTTCTGTTACCAAATCATTAGGAACAAACAGCAGAGTGAAGGAAATGCTTCATCTGAAGATGGAGTACAAAGGAGACTAATTGTCCTCTGCAGCTCACCACTGCTCCCACACTGCTCCACCGCACTGAAAACATACACAGAGCTGCTTCCCTTGGGAAGCTAAGATCCAGATAGTAACCCTTCTTTAATATGGGGACTTAGACACTTCAAGGAAGTACTAGCTGGAGCCCTTTCTTCCATTTAGCCAAATAATTCTAATTAATTCCCTGTTAAAAAGGTAGGACTTTTTCCGTCTTTACTCTCCCAGACTTCTATACTCTCCTTTTTTATGTCAGCCTCCATTAATTTGAAACAGGGACATCTTCCTGTTGTCTGTGTACAACATTCTTGGGTGAACTTTAGGCTGAAAACTCCTACACTGAATAATATTAATAATATCGCAAATAACAAACTCTTTTCCACACCCCATCTTCACCAGGTATTATGTGCAGACATACGGAGTGATAGCTGCATGGTCCTTAATATAAAATTTCACTCATGTAAACCACAAAAATTCCCTGTTTTATTTACCTTGTTTTGCACCCTTCAAGTCTGACAGTCCTTTACCTTTTTTGAGGTTATGGTAATTCTCTTACATACATCTCAAGTTTCCCACTCCTTACTCAAGCACTTCACTTCCTCCTGCAGCAGAGGTGTTTACTTGTGCTGCTGCAAAGGAGGAGTGGAATTGTAATGACAAGTATCCTGCAGCAACTCCAACTCCAGCTGTGGTCTTGGCACATTCCAGAAGCTTAAATGAAGCCACTCCAGGTCAGGCCACATAAAGCATGTGGAAGGAAAATGCTGGCAATTCACTAGGTGGCACTTTCATGACCCACTTGAATCTGAAGCCAAAGAAGATGCAATCACGTTTTTCTGCTATGACATCGACAAGGTCAAACCATATTTCATCACTGAAAATGCTGTAAGACCTCTTTCACAAGCAAAAGTCTGTGTGTCCTAAGCAAAGCCCAATTTTGTATTACTACTTACCTAAATTGCTGGGATATATTGAGGGAAGACTGAGATGAAGGAGTTTTCCTGTTTATTCTCATTCACATTTCCCACCATGTGTGTCTACTTTCTGCTGCTAGAAGCAGTCATAGCCACAGAGTTCTCCTTTCTTACTCAGACCAGTGCCCTAAACCACTGCTGTACTAATATGTTTTCACCTCAGCATATAGGTATACCTTTCCTTCTGAAGTGCCTGACTCAGGGAAAACCTTTGGCCAATATAATGCAAAAACTCAGGCAGTCCAACTGTGATTGTCCTCTTGCCTTTCCAATCCATGTAAAGGTTTTAAATGGCAAATGCAAGCAGCCTCTATCACACTGTCTGCAGTGATCGATTCTTTCCCATTCCTGCATTTCAGGGAGCACGCAAGCACATAATAGGGTAGACAGGGTAGGGATGTAATCGTGTGTAACCCATACAAAAGAACCCACAGCAATAAGGAGAATATCTTCATGCCCTTCCCCCATTCTGGAATTACTATCATCTTACAAGAGCCCTCCCTAAGGGCTGTACGTAGCCATGGTGACAAGACATCACCACCTGTCTGCCCCTGCAATGGAGGCAATGAGCCAGAATGCAAAGCTTTGTTTTGCTGCTGCTGAAGGCATGCAGCACATTGGTGAATAGTCTGATTCAAACAGACACCAAAGAAAATCACAAACCTTTTGACAACATAAAATCTAAAGAAAGTTCCAGATTTATTAATAATGGCTTATGAAAATGAATCAATAAAATGAAGTGGCTTGAAAATCGGCATGAATTAACAAGCTTCACACTCTTCAAAATACAATTTTAGCCATAAAATCATAAAAAAAGGATGCTTTATGACTAAAAGCTGAAAATGCCGACATTACAGAAACAGAATTTAAAATAGGCTGCGACTGTTAACACACACTGCTTTTATTCCAGTGAAAATGTAGACTATTAAATACTGCTTGCCTGCTCTTAGCAAAGTCCACCTTGCAGCATTTTGCTGGGTTTGATACTGACTCCAATCATCAGCTGACCAAAAATCACAGAGAAACTGGCTAAAGTAGTAGCACAACACCACTCAGTGAAGGGAAGCAGTAAACATTACAAATAATGAAACAAGCAGGTGAAATGCATCCCAGCAAAGAAAAGGGATAGCCTAAATGGAATGGGAGCAGAGTATTTCCTCCTTATCGCAGATATCTAGCCTATGCCTCAGGTTATGCATAAATTAGGCAGCACCTCATAGCTCTCAGATGCAGCTGCACGCCCCTACCTCAGGCTGAGCTTGCACTAGGCAAAGACAGTGAGAGTATCTCCTTTCTCTTATCTTTCCAGCACACTGGGTTTCCCCAGGAAAGAAATGCAGACTGGTAAGGATTTTCAGTGTTCAGCAAGTTCTCTGAAATGAGTGAATTGGAGGGTGAGGACTAAAAAGCAAGCTGCAGAATTCTCTGTTTCACAGTTTAGCTTTACCATAAGAGATGGTACATAAGTTTTCTGAGGCTGCACTGTTGAATTGGGCAGGACCTCTATTTTCCTATTTGGGCAAGAGCTACTAGACACCTGGATCTCTTATGGATCTACTCACATGGGCTGGCTCTTCTCTGCACATGCTGCAGCACTTCTATGTCTTTCTGGGAGAGAGAGGCCCAACACTGAACACAGAATTCAAGGTGTGGCCTCACCAGTGCCCTGTACAGGGCCAGTGCCCTGGTCCTGCTGGCCACATTACTGCTGATACAGGCCAGGATGCCATGGGCCTTCTTGGCCACCTGGGCACAGCTGGCTCATGTTCATGTGTTGTCAATCAATACACCCCAGGTCCTTTTCTGCCTGAAAAGATTTCCAGTCACTCTGTCCCAAGCCTGTGGCACTGCCTGGAGTTGTTCTGCCCCAAGTGCAGGATGCAACTCTTTGCCTTGCTGAAACTCATGCAATTGACCTTGGTATATCAATACAGCCTGCCCAGATCCCTCCTGCTCTTAAGTAGATCAACACTCCCATCCAGCTTGGTGTCATCTGCAGGACTCAGGATGAACTCAATCCCTTTGCCTAGATCATCAAAAAAGATATTAAACAGTATTGGCCTCAGTACTGAGCCCTGGGGAGCACCACAGCTGACTGGATTTAACTCCATTCCCCACCACTCTCTGGACCCAGGCACCCAGCCAGTTTTTTACCCAGAGAAGAGTACACACATCCAAATTAGAAGCATGAAGTTTCTCCAGGAGAATGCTGTGGGAAATAGTGATAAAAGGCTTCAGTGACGCCTAGGTAGATGACAGACTCAGCTTTTTCCTCCTCTACTGAGATACCTTGTCATAGGTGTCTTAGATTACATCAGATGTACTTCCATCAGTTACTACACCATTTGTGAACAGCAAACATTTTATCTTTCAAGTGGTTAGCCAAAAAGGTATAGTTTTGATAAAGTCAGGAGAAATTAGGAGCTCTTCAGTGCTCTCCAGCATTAATTGATTCAATTTTGACTAATCCTTACAACTGCACAAAGGCGAGGTGCATATGCACTCTGCCCATAGTCACTCTCCTTCCAATATATATCCATTTAACAGGTAGACAGAGGATTTCGGGCATCAATAAACACAAAATCTTCATGTTCACACCCAATATTCAACAAAAGTCACGTGCTACAGTTAATCTGCCATCTTGTGGGTATATATCACAATACACTTTTTTTATTATCAACCATACCATTAATTACAGACAAATTAATATTTGCTTTAATAATTAATATTGTATTAACAATACAAATTAGCATCTTGTATTTATATATAAACTATCTAAAGGTTTCTGAATATAAAATGGGAGACACGAATACAACCTACCATCTGGTAAATAAGACATACACTATGAGTATTGCAATTCCTAAAGAGGTAACCACAGAGGAATATTACCCAAGATAATGTAGTAATTCTAGCTGGATAGATACTTCAGGCTGGAAACGTGGTCACTTTGTAACAAATAAAAATAAACATATAAATTGTGAGTTAAATGCATAATAAATTAGAGTAATTAAAAAAAAAGAAAAAAAAAGAAAAAATACTCTTTTTCAGACACAGGAAGAAAGATCAGTCCTGAGGTGCTGAGTAACAACTTCATTACTGCTTTGGCCGCCAGTTAAATTGTACATGGCATAGAGCAAGTGCCAATCCAAAGGTAAAGTCCAAATGGCATCTGCAATGGCACAAACATCAAAAGTGTTTCCCCACAGGTACATGAAACTTGCCAGCAAATTATGATCATCAAAGAAAAAAAATCCTTAAATGTGCTTTAATACAGATGTAAAAGCTCTTTCTATTCTGTGTGGAGTATTTTGACATAAATACATGACAATATCATGAAAGTACATTATTTTAATTGGTGATTAACTTTGACAGTGTCATGAAATGTTAGTCCCTGGCAGAAACTCCCAAACTTCTATCACACTTCCTTTATTTGTTCGTACTCCAGGAAAAATCTCTCTCTAGTCATCAACTGTGGAAACTCTTCATAAAATTAACAGGAAAAAATTGATTCTATTTATATACAGATAATTTATTTCAGTGTAATCCATCAAAACACTTTTCCTCATCTCTGATGTTAATGACTATTTGCAAAGCTGTAATATTCTGAGGTGCTTTCATAGGAATATTCCTACTAGATAGAAGTAATACACTAATGACAACTGACTGGATAGACAAGGAGATAGCAGTGGATGTTGTCTACCTGGACTCCAGCGAGGCATTTGACACTGTCCCCTATGATATCCTCCGAGGCAAGCTCTGAAAGTGCAGGCTGGACAAGTGGATGGTGAGGTGGATTAAGAACTGGCTGAATGGCAGGTCTCAAAGGATTGTGATCAGTGGCACAGAACCTACTTATCTAAAAGTCTCTAAAGCAAGTCAACTGTTATAAGAGGACAAATACCATCAAGATATCCGTCCCAGAACAATAAAGAGGGGAAAATCGTCTGAAACAAAACCTCCCAGCAAACAAAAAATTCCAGCTTATTCAACAGTCTTGTATTTTCTTTGCAATACATTAATATACAATACATGAAAACTAGTTTCAGAGGAAGTTGAACAACTATGAGGCTGCTCTGAAGAAAACGCCTTTAAAATAGCACTAAAATAATAGTGTTGCTTCAGTGCTGCTCACACAAATTACATTTTCTTAGATTGTAAATTGGGTAAATTTAAGTAAATCATTTCACTAAATTGTGTGGTTTGGTTTATTTCCCTTTCCTACCAAATTCAAATTCCAGAAACAGAATTTGAAGATCAAGCTAAGTTATTTCTGGTTTTTCTACTGGTACTGACTGAAACATGTTCTTGTTACACAGGCTACAGTTTACCTATTACTCTCCCCAAGTAAATTATAATCTTGGCACTTCTATTTCCTGTTTATATCCTCTCACTGTTCAGCTCTCCACAGTTATCACCTACTTACTTTGTCAAATGATCTTAGACCAATTATTCTCAATGGTATTTAATTTTAAAGTTTGTTATTCTTCTTCAGATCCATAAAAGGGGCTTCTGCGACCAAATGCTACTTTTCAAACTGTACTAACTGTTCCAAGAAAACATATCACCTGTACTTGCAATTCCAATCTAGCATCTAACACGACATAGGAGCCAGTATGATCAACAATACCTTTATACTTGTTCTAATAATTCCAAAAGAGACGAGATGAAGAGATCCTATACAATTACTTTCTGGCATTAGATTTCTGCATAACTACATAAGTGATGTAACTGAGATTTGTGCATAAACGAATAAAAACGATCATGGGTGAGACTTCAATAAAATGTTAGCAAGGGTTAAATTCTGCTTTAATCCTTGGACAGTTATGTGCCTGCTATTAAATGTGCTCTTAAATGTGCCCCAAGCTTTTCTTTATAATATGTCTTGATCTGTAAAGGAGTGATGAATAAAATAACTAGGAAATGTTATTTCTTCCCTCATGATGAAGTGGGGAAAAGAAGGGAGAGAAAGATTCAGGATTCATAGCAGATCATGTAGTAAAGTCAAAGAATCCAGTGCACAAAGAAAAGTGAAAGCAGTGACATCAAAACCAATAATTATTTACTAACTACAGTGTTACTAACATTGATACATGGCAAATATCAGATGAAAACAATCCTTTCCAGTTTTCATCCTTTCTTTTTCAACTACAGCTAGTTATTTAGCTTTAAAAGAGGTAGTTATTTGTAATAAAGAAAAGGTTTTGTTAAAAACCCAGTCGTCTGGTGAAAAATAGATCTCTATCAGCTCATCCTAGTTGCTTTTGTAAATTTCATCTGAAATAATAAAATAAATTTTCTAAGTGAGCAATGTTTTAAATAATAAAGTCAACTTTCTCCGTTTCTCTTCTATCATCCCACTGAGTTTAAAATTCTACTGTTTTGAGTACACCCACACACTATCAGAAAGTGAAGGAGTAAAAAATAAACACAAATATAGTACAAGATCATCTATTTACATACATTCATGTCTGTATAGCAGAAGCAGACAGGAAGATATCAAGCAGAACAGGAGGAAGCAGGGAAACGGAGAGAGCCTTTCATGGGGACAATATACTCAACCTACCAAGAATTGCAGAAAAATTCCAGGGTAACTATTCTTTTCCTATTTCTGAGTAATGAAAAGATGACAAATACAAAATATAAAAATTGTAAAAAGAAGGTAAGTCTTGGAGACAAACACTGAAGGTCTTGAATTCATATCATCTGGATAGTAGCATGAGCACTCTGCTCATTTACAGAATCTGAGATAAATAATAAAGAAGAGTTAAGATTAATAGAAAATTAACAATTTTCTCTCAGTTCGCATATTGTGTTATTTATTCTGAACAAGACTGGATATTAGTAGGGGTAAATGAAGCTCTAATCTTGCGCTATTTACCAAGAGGACATAAAAAGCTCTGAAATCCAATAAAACTTTCCCAATATCTTTAATATTGCTGCCATAAAATGCTAAGAGATTACGAGAAAGAAAACAAAACCCAGCTGCATGTAGGTCTTCATTAGGAAACCAGGCTGCACTTTAACTCACTAGGAGCAAGTCGGTGATGGTGCTGGCTGTCATCAGGCAGAATAGATAAGAAAAAACAAAATTTTCAAAAATCTCACTATGCCTTTGTGTTTACTCTTGTTTACCACATGTGATCCTAAATATTTTACTCTCTCTCAATAAATGACAGCTAAAAATCATTATAAACTACGCACAAACTGCTGCTGTGACACTAAAGATCTTTTTCACGTGTAGTTGTGATGTCACCATTTTACCACTTATCCCTTACTTCTGATTAATGGTCAAATATAAGATTTTGCAGTGAAGAGAAAAACTGTTGGCCTGTTTATGCACCACTTTAGCAAACTGAATGGCTGTCGGCATATGGTCTGACTAACTTGAGGTGACAGAAGGAAGGATCCTTAAATCACCATATTCTAAACTAATTTCATGGCTAAAAAGATGGCTGTGTAATGGCCACATATGATTCTATGGCCTTGCATGACTCTGTTCCCTTTGAGGTGATCTGTGTAAAGGTACCCTACAAATGATTTCAAATTATGGAAACCGTGAGATCCGTTCTGGTCAAATACCAGGCTTTGATTCCATGGCTTACATTTTTAGTGAAGAGTCTCCTTAAAAATTAACTATCATATCCTGGATCAATAAAGTAAATTAAATTAAGCAAAAAACAGAATTATAGTAGGTCAATAGCTAATAAGAAATCATGGTTATTTCAGGGTAACTTGCAATAAGGATACTCTAAAATCCTTATTGATTTGTCTAATCCTAGTAAAATCCTCCCAATGTGTTTTTATAAACCATAACTCTGCAGTACAGCAAGAAGAGTTTGTGCATAAACAAGATGACCTAGTTTTCAACATCTGCAAGTCGTAGCTTGAAGCTTGTTTGTTACTTGAAAAAGCAATTAAAATTTAAACAAGTGTGAAAGAACAAACTCTTACTTTCCTTGAATTTCTGTGAAAAAAACCCAGTTAAACCTTAACTAATATTTAATACAAAGCCACATACAAAGAATTCAAAATAACAGCAGATAATTAGTATTTGTATTTTTTAAAATAAAACAAACCACAGACAGATAGTAAAACATATGCAAAAATATACAAGAACAGTAGGGGTAAACAATTCAGGAGATTAGGCTGGGCAATTCCTTTAAAATTATAAAACATGTACAGGAAGTGTAATTTCACAGGACATTCTTCAAGTAAGAGATAAGCTGTGAGTCAATGAACTAAGCAACCTGTGTCTTATTGCATGGAATTCATTAAAAATCCAGACACTCATCTTACAACAGACAAACACTCCAGCTAAAAGGTGACTTTCAAGCATCAGCATTTAGAGAGACAAACGCATTACTGTTTTCCTCGGTTAGTAATTTTTTTCATTGTATTAGCATCTTTTACTATTTAACTAGGATGGATTTGCTGTTAGTTATTGAACATGATGCTTATTACAAGCAGAAAGGTGATACAGATCAAAATAGTTTCTGTTCCAAGGAGCTTGTAAGCCAAACTCAGGAAAATGCAGGGAAAACTGCCAAAGGACCAAAGGGAATTATAGCACCCATTTTAAAAGGGAGCTAAAGAACACAAGCAATTTATACTTTTTCCTGTCCTGAAAAATGTTCTGGAAGACAAAGGTGCAAGAACTTAATATACATTATACTAAAAATCTCTAGTGAGTAAATTTAGCTCCATTCCTTGTCACTGCTCCAAAGGATGGCTTCCTAGTTAAAGCACAAACACTGAAGTAAACACGACTGTATCCAGTTACCAGCTCCTCTGCAGGACTTCATACTTTTGGCTGAGACTGTTACTAATTTTCTTCACTTCCATCTGTGTTGAGAGTCCAAATGTATGCATTACACAAATATATGTAAGATCTGCATAAAGAAGTGTTCTAGACTTTCTCCATGGAAAGCCTACTTGTTCTATGTAAGGCATATAAATTATTTTCATGACAAAATGTGGCATTCTACAGACAAGCACTCAATACTACAAACACAAGATTTCTGCTTCCACAGACTATAGCATTCATAAAATGAATAATTGACAAAGATGAAGGATGGGAAATAGAGTAGTCACAGGACACTAATCTGCTTTTAAAACTAAGTATGTATTACCATTCTTTGTGAATGTACATTTAAAAAGCAAATATTATGCAAAAATACAAATGTATTATCTGATTACATAAATATCTGGTCTTGGTGCATCAAAAAAATGTACAGAAATATTATTATTTCCTTACTATGCATTTATGTACTTTCTCCTCCTTATATTTATCTTAAATTCAGTCTTCATAATGTTGTGATTTCTTTATTGTTTTAATTACCACCTACTCAGACCTTTCGCTCTTATTAATACAAAGTATTTTTAAAGTGTGAAAGACACCAGACAGATAAATATATGCTTTTACTTTGCCACTGATACTGGGTAAAATCATAGAATAGAAATAAAGACTGCAGTTTAGAATTGGAGATGCTAAAATAACTGATCAGCATCGAAACAGCTTAAGGAGAACTAAGTCTCTCCAAACATCACTCTTTTCTGAATACAGATTTATTTGATCCAAGTAACTGTGTTGACATCAAATGCCTTGTAGAGTCTTCTAATAGGCTTATATGACATTCTGAGATACAGAAAGCAAAAATCAGTAATATATAAAATACAACTATCTAAAGGTAAATGTAAACGAGATGCTTCTAATACAATAGAGTGTTTCCATGCAGATTCTGTGTGGCTGGTTTTGGCCAACAGACCTATTTATCATAGCCTGGAGCATGCATCACATTCTGGCATACCCACTCAAGAAGAAAAGAGAAGAAGTTGAAAATTTGAAGTTATGAGACAAAAAGAAAAAAAAAAATTTAACAAACAATTTTAGACCTTAAATAATAACCAATGAAAACTGTGCTTCACATACCGACTCTGCAACTGAATACTGAAGCAATGTGATTATCATCCACCTATTACATACATAAGATATTCTTTTTACATTCTTAAAAGGCAGCGAGATAATATGACTTGCATACTATTCTCTTCAATATCATAATCTTGTAATAGATGCAAAGTCTAATTCCCTATCTCAGAATATCTGCTTAAGACCTATAGCCCTGTAAAATCACTACATTTACTACGATTTACACAACTTACTTTGCTTTCACAAGGAGGAGTTATTAGAATTACTACTAGAATCCTAAAAGAAAAAAATAAAAAACAAAATCCCTTCAAGAAACAAAAATTAGCAAGAATTAGAAGTTTTTAAAAAACCCCGTACATAGAAACATCTCTTTGGATTCAATGGTGTTATCATGCACATGAGATTACATGCTTTAGAGTTCAGCTTGCCTGATTCTAGTGTTTCTTTGACCAGTAGAACAGCTTTATGTAATAACAGATATTTCTTTAAATCATATACATCTTTATATTGAAGAATTCTGCCTTAGTGTAACTTATACTTGGATTTTATCATTCTACCATCCTCTTCTCTTAGACAGATCATTTGCTTGTGGTACCATCTGAGAAAAGATTAGAGGTTAACCTGGTGGCTATTAGCCAACAGCCAGCTTCCCTTCCAGGACAGCACCTCTGGGCACATGGTCAGGAAAATCAGCTCACTCCATCCTGATTCTCCCCAGACAGGGACACAAGTGATTCATCCCTCCTGGCAGACAAGCTGCTGACATTTCCATCTCTGTTTGCTGGGTTAGCTGACAGATTGCTGACATGATCCCTTTGTTTTTTCCCTATTCTCTTTACATTAGAGCCAAGAACTCAAGGAGGTGAACACCTACTCTCTGCTACGGAATGGAAACACCATGTGGTGTCCACTTTACAAGTAGTTTCATTTTTAGAGTATGAAAGTTAAGCACTAATGTTAAAAAGAGACATTGCAAAACTCAGTTTGACAAAAAAGTATCACAAATCATGATGCGTATGAATTTCACTTATAGATGTTATTTATCAAGGAGCACAAAAAATTCTGCAAAGATTTTAGAAAGTACCGCAAAAACACTTTTGAACACATCTTGATTTATAAAAAAATTCGATCACACCTTTTTTTAACTTAAATGAGAAGCAGTTTTAATTCTATAAGCTAAAGAATTTTAAAATTGGAACTTGCAAAAGGAAATGCACCTTTGTACAGCAAACAAGTGACTTAAATAGCTTCAGGAATGTCAGAGTCTGATCTAAAAGTTTCTCTACCTATAAAATGAGGACATATTAAAATTTTTGTGCTGCTTTCCAGATCCATAAACTTTAAGCAAGTTAAGCTTGACATTACTCAACTGTAAAAACACAAAAATCATAATTATATATAGGATTACACAAATAAATCTTCCTAGGAATGGAACTTTAAAACCGCTACAGGACACAGAGAGAGAAGACATACTTAGATAGAGGACTGGCAGAACAGAATTGAAAAAGACCACAAGTGCTCGAAGAAGCAGAAAAAGCAGTGGACCCATAAACTTCTGACACCGCTAGATCAGACATTGCTGGGCACACAAAAACATGGAGAGCTATTTGTTTACTCATTGTTCACTGAAATCTCACTAATTTGTGACAATACATTGGGCTTTTTTCCCAGAGAATAAATCATCATGGGCAAAAAACATACAGCATTTTGCATAGAGGTTTGTCTTACAAGGATAGTTAAAAACCCAAACATTCCACAATACCCTACACAAACCAGCCTTTTTTAATACACTATGCCTTTAATATGTCTATTTTAATATACTCCAGAAACTGAAAAAATTCCAGTGTGCCCACTCCCTCTTCTCTACACTACTATTCCCATTTTTGCAGTTTCTTAGACCTGGTAAGTGCTGCTTGAACATAGCTGAAAGAGTCCCTGTAAAAAAAAGAAGCAATTAATGATTACCTCCAAAATTTAAACAAAATTAATTTTCCCATATTCTTAAACTCCTTTCTCAATATATTTGTTTCTTGTCAGTTTTTCTTCTTGTCAGGGAGAAGGTGAAAAATGGCACTGGATCTGCCAGAACTCTACAATTCATGACACAGCACCTAATGGGACAGTAGAACAGAGCTGATTTGAATAATATAATTTTAAAAATGGGCTAAGAGGGGAATAGACAAATTTGTCTTGTGAAATAAAAATAATTTTTAGTTCCTCACAATTTCTGGGTTTGAATTTTATGTAATTTTGAAAATTTAAGAATTCTACAGAATTCCTTGCTCCCCCTAGTATTCATACCCAATACTGAACCTCTCTTTTTTTACAGAAAAGCAAGCATTTGCCCAATTCAAAATGCCGTTCAGTTCATCTTAGGAAGAAAGACTTTAAAACACAAGACTGAATTTGGAAGAAATCTTTTTATATTTTATAAAATGGAGACCTGCAAGTAAATTCAATTCAATGGTCAAAAGAGACACAATTTTTTTCCTTCAAATGCATGGTAGGATGGCTCAAAGTGCCTGTAAAATGTGCTCACTGATGCAAATGCTTAAAACATTATCTACTGCCAGTAGCTGCACCACTGGCAGTAGACTACAAGTGCAGAAAATTTCTATCTACTATAGCAGAAAACTGACACTTTATACATGCTTATAACTGAGCAGAAAAAGCCTAGCAAAAGGAATTGAAGCATTTTTAATATATAACAATAAAAATAAAAAAATTAGACAAAAAATTTCATCTACTATAAAATCTTATCTTACTAAGAGCGCACAGACTTAAAATAGGAACTATCTAAAGGCAGGTTTAAGTTACTGTGTCCTCAATCTGTGGCATGAATTTCTAAAGAGGTTTTTGTACTGGGTTATCTTTGTGCTATTAACAATACCATGCATATTTTATCACCATTTCCCTTTTGACAGAACTAGGTCTCCACAAACACATAGAAATACAGAAACAGAGTGTAAATGTTTTAAAGAAAATATCTCAAATATAAATCTAAAACACTACAATTGGTTTTACCATTACTGACCTTGCATTACATAAGGAGGATATGCTGGATTTTCTTTCTGATACTAGTATTGCAAAAAAAAAAAAAGAAGCCAAAATTTTAAGACTCCTTCTGAAAGCAAATCAAATTCTGTCATGAACCACTTTTTCTGCTTTGAACTGCTATTAAGCATGTAGGGAACATGCCCAAATTCAGACTCTACAGGCTATGGACCCTTGCTATGAGACCAAAGAGTCTTACTATACATAATACCACTTTTTAGTTAATTTAGGTCACATACAATTACATATGTATTTTTAAGGGAATTATCCAGAGAAATTGTTGAAGTTAGTGATGTCGCATTTCTGGCATCAGGATTTTCTGCATGTAAGTTTAGGTGCTCCAACACCATCAAGGTTTTTGTCACTGGAGTTTTCACTTGGCTTATATTATTAAATATCAATTTAAAAAATGTCACTCAGTGAAATTTATTAAAACACACAGATAGTTGCCAAATAAATATGGAAATTGTGACTAAAGTATTTTATGATATGAGAAGAAAAAAATGAGTTAAGTAACTCTTTTAATAAATTGTACACAAATACACAAAATACAAATTTGAGACAGATAAAAAATAACACCAAAGGGAACATTGCTCATTTATAATATCTAGAGATAGTTTTAAGTCTTTCTTCTTATTTGTAAAGAAACTGTTGAGGCTCCTGCACCTAAAATTAGACTTACTATCTCAGTTATGTTTATGTTCTTGGCTGCGACATGCTTGGCAGTGCAGCCCCTACACTGCACTCTCGTGTGCTGGCGTGGTAATGCAATACAGTTTCCATAGAGTGCAGTCTCTTCCATACAGAGATGCACCGTGGGAAAGGAGTGACATAGCACTTACCAGCCTGGGAGAGAACTCCTTGGACCTAATTTTTTGCTCCTGGAGGATTCAGCGAGAAAAAAATGATTGACACACCTGCAAGTATTCCCTTCTGAACTGGTATTGTACATCAGGGCTACAAAATATTTATTTTGCAAATAAAAACTGATTGAAGAGAAAGTAGTCAGACAAGCTGTTGCTATCACATTATGGTTCAACAATAATTATTCATAGAATAATAACAAAATACTTATTTTAAGTGGAAAGAACCTACTATAACTCCTCACAATTCCATCTCTTGCTGTAACAGGACCTGAGATACTCAATTCCTTCATAACAACATGTTTCTTGGCTTTATCAGACCTTTTCTTATCCTACCTATAATGATTGTGACCACATTGGTGCACTTCTGGGCCAAATCTGGTGAGCTGTTGACATGGTGGTGATTGGTGAAGGGTTGGACTTAATAATTTTGGGTGGTGGTCTTTTCCAGCTTTAAGGATTCTATGATACTAACTGCACCAGTAATCTACTGACATCACCTCAATCCTGCCATCACCTCAATCCTGCAGATGTTTCCAATTTTATAATCAGTTGTACTTATGCTTTTAAGGCAGCACCAGGAATCTTAAAATAAATTTTAAAACATTTGAATAATGTGCTATCTCTACTGCCATGCTACAAAATCAATATTTATAAACCCTGGGCAAAATTGTTTAGCTGATTTTTGATTATGCAATTGTGATGCTTATTTTCATATATTATGTTAGTAAAAAAACATGTATTGAGGAAAAGAGGAAAGGGATTGATAGGGGATCATCTTAAAAAAAAATAAAATAGCTATAATCCACAACAATGTCTAAGAATAGAAAAATTCTAGCTGCAGTCCTTTCTGCAATGTCACTAATTGTTGCTGTGGAAATAACTGTCATTAATCCAAAATTGAAAGCAGAGAGCATCTGGACACTCACAGCTCAGTCTGCAGCATCTCTAGTGTTAAATTTCTAATGTAAAATCTTCTCACCCATAAATCATATTCTCTCAATCCTTTTCTGCCTCCCACCCAGCTGCACCTCCACCCACCCTACTTCAAGGCTGCACTGTTTGTGCAAGGTAATGTTCATTGCTGCATATAGTAAAATGATTCTACCTTCTGTCACCCAACTTAAAGTTCTTCTTTTTCAATCCATATCATTAATAGTTAGTCACAGAGCTATTATTCATTCTCTGAACTCCTAAAATGAGGCATCACTGATAGGTTTATGTCCTTAGCAACTGCACATAATGTGGGGAGCTTTATTTTCCTCAGCCATATCATCACATGTTCCCATTTCTGCTTGCAAACAGACTCTTCTTGTTGTTAAAGAAGGGTGTCAACAACAGGCTTCAGTGGGGTATTTCATACCAGTTAATATGTACAGCATGTCTTTACCTCCCCAGCAATGTCACTAGTTTGAGTGACTGCAGTCTTTCAGCCCAAAAGTAGTTTTCTCTACCAGCTAGTACCTATTAACCCTTGGTTCTACTATAAAAATATACATAAGTACATATATAAAAATAAATATACAGGTTTGCCTTAAATAATTCTGCCTCCTTATATGTAGAAACAAGGCAGATATGTTAAATTGTCTAAAATATTTGATTGCATAGTGATAATTACTCCTGTAAATATAGACACATTTTAAAATTTTATATTGACTATATTTTTCTTTAATTATTTACTATATATTCCTTCATTTTACTCCATATGCACAGGAAGGAATACCCCACATAGACAAGATAAGACTGTGACATTCTTTGAAGAAAATGTAATTGTTTCAATAGTCATAATCAGATTTTATATGTACTAGGAAAGACCGTGCAGGATATGCAAGAACTTTAAAAAGCAACATATCTAACTTTACATACATGTTTACATTAACACACTTTTCTATAATAAAGGAAGATGTTTTGGAAGACTTCCTTCTGTTATAACAAATATGAAGGGAATTCAGTGGTCAGCTGGTCTTTCAACATAGACCCAGCCTGGACAGACCCTCTCTCATTTACAGTTTATCCCTTTCCTAAGGCAGGAACAATGTTCATAAATAAGGAAAGTCATAAAGTCAGAGAATTCTACAGCAGCATGAATACTTAAAAACTGACATCTGTACAGCTTAAAAGCTGACAGCTTAAAAGCTGTAAGTAAATTCTCCATTTGATAAGGAAAATATGTCCACTGTTCAAATCCCATGTCTCATTTCTGGCTTTTTGGCCAGAACTGGCAGTGGATTTCCTGCAATTCTACATCCCTTTTAGGTCAACCATGCTTCAAAAGCACCAAAAGGAATCCAAAACTGACAAACTTAATACAACTATTACCTCCTTACACAGGGGGAACTTTTGCTCATGCAGTGCTAGAGTAATATTGTGTTCCACACACAAACCTAGCTGGTATGGTCTGCTTTCCATTTCCATATAGGCAACCATGTTAAAAAAACAAAACCAAGCCCAACAAAGCTTTAAAATAATATGTGGGGTTATTTATGGCAAAATACTACAAATTTGTTCCATTTGTCCCTCTTTTTGTTGTTCTTTTGCCAGAGCCTCACTTTCTTAAACCTTTCCTAAAGAAAGTCAGAGCCACTGCATCTTACAGTCGTAAATACTTTACCTGCAAAACAAAGAGACAGAATTACTTGAGTTTTGAATTAGGGATATGAGAACTACAGGGGCCGCTGTTGTTTCTTCAGGCTGCAAAGACAGCCAGAAAAGTCCATTACCTTTTTTCTCAAAGGATATTATCAACTCAGACAGCACATGATGGTTTTCTGTAGGCCTAGGTCTTCTGAAGGAAGGCAGAAATAGGGCATCAGGTGAGGTAGTGTTTCTTGAGGGACACAGGGTAAAGTCAGGGTTCTGAAGGGATACCATAACAGCAAAATGGGACTAAGATGTGTGGGGAAGTAATTAACACTAAATCTAGAGTGTGTCTGTCTATAATATTTTTAACAAAGAAGATTAAATTACAGAGAGGACAAATTAAATAAATACCACTACCACATTACATGCCACCCCTACTTCTATGAAAATGGTATTCTCAGGTATATATGAACCTGCTATGCCAAGCTCTTCAAACCAGTGCCTCTTCAGTAAGTCTCCTAGAAAAGTATATTTTTGGCCTTGAGAAGTGGAGGATATTTTGTAATACCTCCAGCTGAATTTGTCTGTTGAACATAGATGTGTATATATACATCATGCTTATATTCACACAGTTACACATACAAACAGCTATCAACATTTCTATGTCTTCCTCCCATTGAAAATGCAACAAAATTCTCTCTTGTCAGTTATCTTTACTGAAAATAGAAATGGATTGTTTTTATTAGCAAATACTTTATTGTTATAATCAGAGTTATCCATTCCTTCAGTTAGTTGCTACTGCCAATGGAGATTATTCTCAGTCTTTCCCCAGTGACGCTCTGTTTGTCACTATTCTGGGCATTAATCCAAGTCCAAAGATAGGAATGAAAATTATAGGCTCTTCCTACATAGCTTTCCTTTTTAGCAACTTCATGCAGGCTCCACATTAGCAACTTCTAACTTCTCTCAGATTTCTTCCTACATAAGTCATTCTCCAAATGGATCAAAAGTGGAAAAAATTCAGCTCAATGCCCAAAGGGATATTATCCTATAACTTCTACAACTTCTTACTGAAAATACTTATTTTTCCTTTTTTTTTCCAAATTCAAATAAAGGTAGAAGATTCGGGGGAGTGTAGGGGTTTAGTTGTTGTTTACTTGAAGCACTTTCTATAGCATATACCACGTTAATATCTGAGATAAAATATTAATGGATTTTTCTTCACAGTAATACCATAAAATGGAAACTATCACTGCCCTCATTTTAGCAGTAGGGAACTCATGCACAGATACTGAACTGCATGTGCAACATCGTAAGAGAAGAATGTGCTGAAATCAGGAATACCTTTCTGAAAATACAATCCTTTTCATTCCTAATTCTTGTCAGCGTTTTGGAAAATATTGCCATATTTTTTTTCTGTTGTTTTGTGATGTTAATTAAATGGAGTGTTCAATGCAGCTTTTTTATTTAATCTAATGCATCACACTGTATTAATGGATAGAAGCTCAGTTATGGGTCATGATTTATTCTGCCAAATGTTAACAAAGAAACAAGTTGGAAAAGCTAATAATAATACGTATTAAGTAACCAATAAAAATAGATAACCAAATTTAATTCACTCCTAGTCTGAATTAATTGACAGCGAGTCTATTTTGAAGCAGGAGACAGAACTAAGGTGTCACTGTAACCATCTGTCATACATGCTTTGACAAAGAGGAGAGATTTGTAAGGTACATCCACATTCTACTGCTAATGGAAAATTCCCTGTATGTTATATGGAGCCCCTACATACCAGTAGGAGTATGTTGGTCCAAACATTGCTCTCTTTATGTTTACCAAATCTCTTGGTTTATATCAAGTAGTTACTTAAAAGGAGATCTACTGTTTTATTGAACTTCAATGGAAACTGTACTTGCATGTAGCTCTTCAACCTTTAAAATACAATCAACAGCTCTTGCCAGATACTTCTTGGCTGCATTTCACAATGTAATGTTTTCATTTAAGATTAAAATTAGCAATCAGATATGATTACGAAGTGAATAGTGATTGGGAAACACTTAATTACCTAACTAAGATAAAACATTAGGACTGGCAAATCAGAAAATGCTTCTGAAAGAAAAATAGAAGAGGTTGCAAATGCAGTCAAAAGAGAAGCTAAAAGGCAGGGAAGTCATTAGCAAAATAATACTTGATAAGCCTCATTGCCTCCTACTTATTTTTGCCCAAGCATTTAAAAATGATCCCTTCCCACAGTCCTTTCTAGTTTTCTACCTCTTTCTTCCTTCTGGCTAGTCCTTTTGTCAGAACAAAAGCTACCAGTCCTTCTACTCCTCAAAAGAAATCAGTCTTTCATTTACTAGTGGATTCCAAACCTGCATTACTGCAGAACCAACTACAGGATACACACAAACAAGTGTGTCACACCTACAGATAACAAAAACACAGAAGAAGCCTAACAAGGTAATCCATTACATCCTACAGGTGTATGGAATTGGTTAGATCTTCAGCTATATTCATACAGCATCATAGAGCATTTAGGAGTTTCACCACTGACTGCTCTTTGCCCAAGATTTCACCGTTAATATTGTCTCTACGAATCGTACTTTAAAATAACAAACAAGCTAAAACTTAGTGGGAGATCATAGTTTCCAAAAGAATAGCAAAAAATATTCTACCCCTTGGTACATACTAAATAAACTATAATCAGATTACTTCTTGTAACATTTCACACCATAAATAAGTTAAATACTTACATAGCATAATTCAAACTCCAACTTCCTTGATCAGATTTGCAATATCTCACCACTCTGCATAGAAATAGAGGGAAACCTGAGTTTGAAAGTGGTCAAGACTCATAACTGGCCAGGCAATTGTAAGGAATGCCAACTGACAAAGATGATCCTGAACAAGTCGACGAAAGACAGGAGTTTGACTCATCTCTGACACGATCCTCTTAATTACTCTACATAGGTTTTGTCACGTTTTTATGATACGACACTCTATCACTTGGTTTTATCATTATTTTCCATCCCTGATGAATCTCCCTGAGCGCGGCCAAGCGCCCACAATGGATTCGGCGGCCGGTGCGAGC